>JAZHYW010025763.1:0-70707 GCA_037355805.1 Ixodes ricinus | reverse complement strand
GATTGCAGAGAATGCGAAACCTACCATTCAATCACTAACGTATAGGACCAATCTGCCCTTCAAAACGACCTTAACCACGTGCTGCAGTGGTGTGACCGCTGACTAATGTCCCTTAACTCTAGTAAACGTAAAGTTTTGTCCTTTCAACGCCGCCGTAATCCTCTTCTCTTTCCCTATACCATCACTACCGCCTCCGTAGAATAAACCGAATCATATAAATACCTTGGTGTCACCCTTTGCACCGATCTACCTTGGCGTACGCATATTACTAGCATCACCTCATCTGCTAACAAAACCCTCGGATTCCTGAAACGTCCACTACACCACGCCCCTCAGGAAGTAAGACTACTCGCATACAAATCACTAATAAGATCAAAGCTTGAATATGCATCCGCCGTCTGGGACGCTCTCAAATTATATCTCATCAGCGCACTCGAACCAGTCCAAAATCGCGCTTCTAGATTCATTCATTCCTCATACTCGTACAATACCAGCGTATCGCCCCGAAAGCTGAATCAGGTTTACTTAGTCTCGCTTGTCACCGCCACATCGCCATTCTTTGTTTGTTTCACAAATAATTCAAATCCCCTCTCTGTATCTAACCTCACATCGTTCCTCCCACACGCATACCTCACCGCACCAGTCATCTTCTCCAGGTTGCTCACCCACGCGCTCGCACTGTCACTTTTTAAGCGTCATTTTTCCCTCGTGTAGCTCCAGACTGGAACGGCCTTCCCCACCACATTGTCTTCCATCACGTGCCCATCAACCTTCTTCGAAAATGTTACCGATCATCTCTCATCCTGAAGACTAGCACGTATATTCGATTACTTTTTGTAACCCCCAAGTGAAATAACATGTTTTTAAAATGTTTCCATTCATAAAATGTTTGATATGACCGTGATCATATGGGTAGAAAGGGGTCGAGCAAGTAAGTTACACGCAAAAAAAATGGAGTTTGTAGAGTTTGCTTGTGCCTAACATTCTCGAGAATACTATAATTTGTAGTTTATTTTTCTACCATTTGTAGTAAGAGTTGTAAATTATTGCGTCCGACAAAGCCGCAGATGAATTAAATTGCATATATATTCAATTTAACTAGAATGTTCTATAAATTGCAAACCTCTATAGCGTTTTTTTATTTAGTGGAAGAACTGGGATTGCAGTTAGTACTTACTAACCTAAAATATTAAAGGTTCATTCTCTAACCAGACATTTTTAACCCCCAATACACAACATTTTCAGGCAGCTTAAGTTCGACCTACAGAAAGCTAATATACCAGAAGCCTTGGCGCTATACATTTTATTTGCCAAAGAAAATAGAGCTTTTACCTAATAAATAAAAATGTGTCCTTCATTAACAATAAGCACGAATTGAAATTTAGTCAATTTTTATCGCCCACCCGATCACAGTTATTCTTTTCACTACCAATTAATTTCTTAGTGACACCTGCCGCTTTGTATAGAAGCAAGTCATAGGGGCGATTTCACTTCAAGTCGTGCAGGAAAAATGTTTATGAAATATATATGCTCGGCAAATTTTTCGCCACGACGAAACTGAAGTTAATTTTTGCGTCCTACTTTTTTTTACGTTTTTGCCTTTTTTAGGAATTAAAGGCGAATTTTAGGATTTGAGTGACCGTCACAGGTCAAGTATTTGGAACATTGTCAGGCTCAAAAAATTTTCGCAAAATAAAGATACTTTTTACGTGACCTTTCAGACTACAGTGAAAGCGCAAGATGTTCATAAAACATTTTGTGGTGTTTAATTTCTTTGTAAAATATCCAGAACCTGGCCGGTCTGACGTTAATTTAAGAGCTCTGGGTAATAACGTTTGTAACATTCAATTTTTTGTGTCATGTAATATTATATCAAATGAAAGCTTAATAAAGTACCTATACAACAAACAATATCGTTATAGTCAGGTAAAGCTATCATCGCGAGCAACGCCTTCGAATACAAGAGGGGACTCTACAAGTACATATTTCAACTCGAATTTTCTCAAAAAGTAAATTTTTTTTTCATTTTTTTTTTAATGTAGAGCTATTTGATATGGTCTAATGCAGTGGTTCTTAACCATTGATGCTTCGCGGCCCCCTTGTGAATCGGCGGAGATGATGGAAGACCGTGGGGAGCGGAACGAAAACTTATAGGTTAATTATGATAAGGATTTAACAAATAGATATGACTAAAGGCTAGTGTAAAGTAGACTTCACTCATTGATATACTCACGAGAAAACTCACCCAAAAATTAGAACGTTTGTTCTCAATCAGGAAAAAGGCAACTACTATTGCCGGAAGCTTGACTGATTAGGCCGGGCTTCGCCGACCCCTAGAATGCATTCGCGAACCCCAAGGGTGCGCGGATCCCATCTGAAAACCACTGTTCTAAAACATACAATAAAAATCAGATGTAATATATGGTTTGGACATATAAATCCGTACATTTAAAAATATTAAATGTTTCAAGTACTATTTGAAGATGGGAAGTTTGGTCCTCGTAATTTCTAGCCGTACTAATAGAATTGATTACATACGCAGCTTGACGAATTATTCGCTGGCTTCGATTTAAAAAAACAATTAAATAAAGTAAAGGTGATGCATAGACAGGATGTAACATTTAATATATGAGAGTTTTCCTAGATATGTCAGAGTTTACTAACTTCAAAGAGCTTAAAATCCCACATGAATATCTTACTTATATTAATGCGAATAGCATTCTTTGGATACTTCACGCACTTTTCGTCTATGTATCTATCTATATATCTATCTATCTATCTATCTATCTATCTGGCTATCTAACCTCTTACACCGCGGGTCGATAAATAAATAAAAAAGACCGGCGCCGGCTGAAATTCGAACCGTTGACCCTTTGATCGGCAGGCAGACGCGCTAACCACAGAGCTATGAAGGCAGTCATTCACCGCACTCTAAACATTTGTTTATATCTTTACCATAGGACGCGCTTTACAGCGCTGTCACAGCTACCGGTGCGCGCGCGTTCCATGCACCAGGGCTAGCTCTCGCCCTCTCCCGCGCTCAGCCTCTCCCTCCTGCTCACCCTCTCCCGCGCTCGGGAGAGCTCTCATGCGTGCTCAGCCTCAGAGAGCGGAGATGAGCCCTCGTGCATGGAACGCGCGCGCACCGGTAGCTGTGACAGCGCTGTAAGCGCGTCCTATGGTAAAGATATAAACAACCGTTTAGAGTACCGTTGGTTGAGACTAGCTGAGACGCCAGAAAGTCTGGTCGGTACCATTTTGAGTGTTTGTGCGTATGGCGCGTGCTTTGCTCGCCTTCCTAAGTGACACAAACGCACGTGCTGGGCTGCGGAGATTGTGCGCAGGGCTGTGAAAGTGTCAACAAATTTAGAATCGCCTCAAGAGTGGGCTGGCGTATCTAGAGTGTGCCGGCCACCTGACGAACGCGCATAACTCCGCACCGTTTGATGCTATTCGCATTAACGTAGATAATCATTCCCAAAGGATGGGTTCTGCTAATTTTGTTTCTTGAGTATTGAAATATTAAAGATACTTCCATGCAAACGTTTATGCGGAGTGAGAGAGTCCTTGGGGGAAACAAGTATTTTCTATGTGCCGACAACCCTAGCACTAAATTTCCTCGTCCTTTCAACTCTCCATCCTCCAGGCACACGAAACCTTGACAAGGTAGACTTGTTTAAAACTACTGATAATTGTTTGTTTATTTGTTTAAAAACAAAGTAAAAGCCGTTGACAACTCCCTGTAACGCCGAATTAGAGCGCAGCTCTTGAGGAGGAGGAGGGGGAAGGGTACTCAGGGAGGGTATACCCCTCCTTCTCCTCCGGGGGTGGGGTTACCTGACCTCGGGGAGGGGTCACGTGACCCCCGCGACATGTCCCAACATGCACCGCACGTGGCCTCGGGGGGGGGGGGCACGTGGCGACCCCCTCCCAGCCCCGACCCCCCCCCCCCGACATGTCCCAACATGTCGGAAAGGGTCGATTCACGGTACCCCCGCGACATGTCCCAACATGCACCGCGCTGTTACGCCGATGGCGACGGCGACGGCGATGGCGACGCCGACGCTGACGCCGCTCAGAGCCGGAAACGGGCGCCTAAGAGCTGCGCTCTAAAACGTTCCATATATTTCGAGGAATTCCCTAAAATATCCATGACACGCTTTCTCGGACAATTCGTTGAATAAAATTTTAGAGCGCAGCGCTTAGGCGCCCGTTTCCAGCTTCAGCGGCGTCGAGGTAGCCTGTACGGCGAGCCGCGCTGGGTGCACTCATGGAAATATCCCATAATGCACCGCGCGGAAAGGAGGAGGGAGGAGGGAGAGGAGGAAGGAAGGAGGAGGAGGGGGAGGAGGAGGAGGAAGGAGGAGGAGGGAGGGAGAGGAGGAAGAGGAGGAGGAGCGGGAGGAGGATGAGGAGGAGTGTCAGGCTCCTTACGATAAAAGAAAGGAAACTGTGAGGTCTCGTCTGAATTTTGATATCACAGAAATATATTTGCACCCAGTTGTTCTACTTTCCGAATCCCCGCAAAGAAAAGGAAAAAAAGGAAACTTATAGGCAAATAAATAAAAGAAAATGGCGTTCATCCAAGTTCGACTTGCCGAGGTTGGCACTGGTTTATGATGGTGGTCGTAGCCGGTCTCGTTTGGCTCCAGCTGCCGGCGTAGCGATGGTGACCAGTCAACCGGTCGTTGGGATGGCTTTGCCGGTTCGCTCTTGAGCCAGGCTTGCCGTTCGGAGTTGACGGTGAGGACAGGTCGGCAGACTTCTATGGTTGACAGCTTCGCCGGTGTATTCCGGAGCCAAGCTTGTCCAAATGCGTCCGCTCTCCGCCCTGAATCTCCTCGTTCTCCCCTTTCACTTCCTTTTCTTCTTCCCTTCTCCATTAGTCGTCCGATTTTCTTCCTCTTTTTTGTCGCCGTATTGATGACATCATTACAATGACCCCCCTTTTAAGTTTTTTTTTCTCGTCTTTCAGCCAAAAAAAAAAACCAAAATTCGTAATGATGTGTTCCTTGGCCAAGTACAAAAAAAAAATCACAACAAACCAAGGTAGTCAGTTTACATTCTTTGTGTGTGCTAAATGCGTTCTATTCGAAACGAATACTCTTGCAACAACAAACTCCAGTTGAGTGAACGACTGTTGGGCTGCTTTGCTTTGGCTAAGTAATGTAGCGGCTGATGGTCTGTTTGCCTTACGCAATGCCTACCGTAAAACTAGAGAGGAAACTTTTCCACTGCCCATACGAGTGCCAGGCACTCTCTCACAATCGCAGAAGTTCTTCTCTCGGAAGGAGTCGCTTATTGGCATACGCTAAATGATGCAGTGTCCCCTCGTGTTCTAGCATAAGCACCGCCCCCAAGCTGTGTTCGGAGGCATCAGTTCTTAGGACAAACTCTTTCGAGAAGTCCGCACTTTTAAGAATAGGCAATTCCGCAGGTGCCCGCTTCAACATGTTTATATGAAAAGCCTTGTGAGTATGACCTAAATTTAACTTGTAGTCGACCTCACTTTTCTTTTCGACCACGGGAAAGGGACCTTTCCATTGCATAAGCAATTTGTTATGGCTGGTAGGCAGCAAGATCAGGGCCCGATCTCCTACTTTCAATTGTCGGCCTCTCGCGTTTTGGTCATAATGTCGCTTTGGACTCTGTTGTGTCTCGTGTAGTTTCTGGTGAGCTAATTTAATTGTTTGCTCTAACCGACTCCGTAGCTCTAAGACGTAGCAATATGTCGTCTTCAGTTCCGGGCTGATTGTATCTTCCGTCCATATTTCTTTCAGAACCGACAATGGGCCTCGTACGTGTCGTCCATAAATCAACTCAAAAGGAGAAAAACCTATACTCGCCTGTGGTGCTTCGCGGTACGTGAAGAGCACTGGCGACAAGTACTCGTCCCAAGACTTAGGTTTCTCTTCGCACATCTTTTTCAGCGTTTGCTTGAGCGTACCGTTGAATTTTTCGACCAGACCATTGCACATGGGGTGGTACGGGGTAGACAATAAGTGCTTGATCGAGAGAAGCTCAATTACCTCATTCATCAACTCCGAGGTAAAGCTCGTACCCCTGTCTGAAAGAATCTCACGTGGCAGACCCACTCTGGAGAACATTTCGATTAAACCCTCCGCTACTGTCCGCGAGTCAGTGGACGGTAGAGCGACGGCATCTGGGTATCGAGTCGCAAAATCCACTAGGGTGAGTATGAACCGATTCCCTTTCTTAGACGTGGGTGACAGCGGTCCAATGAGGTCAATAGCAACTCGTTCGAAAGGCGTCTCAATGATGGGCATGCGCCCCAAAAGTGCTTTCGACACCATGCCTTTAGGAATCGTTCTCTGGCACAGGTCACACGAACGCACAAACCGCTTAACATCTGCTAAGACTCCGGGCCAATAAAACGATTCGAGGACTCTGTCACTCGTACGCTGGACACCCTGGTGGCCTGCCATTGCGATATCATGAGCCAGACTGAGGATATGGTGGCGTAACGTTCTGGGGACCACCACTTGGCGGAACTCCTTCCCGTTTGCGAGGAGGCATCTGCGGAAGAGAACTCCCTTGCTTAAATAAAAACTGTAGGTGTTGCCCCCTTTTGTCACGTGAGTGTCGGCAATCCTTCCGCGGCAGATATCTAATGACGTGTCTTTCAACTGTTCTCTTTCAAGGACGCCTTTCGTAACATCTTCAATCCCGAGGCTGGATGTGGGATTTGGAGTAGCAGGAACATGGCTCTTCAATGCCGCGAGTATGTTCCTGTCTAGTTGCAAGATCTTTGCTGCTTCATCCTCATCCCCACTTCTCCCGTTTGAATCGAGGTCTAATACCTCCTTGGCTCCCTGAACGTTGCCAATAATTACATCATAAAGTGGCTCGTCCATACATTTTGCGACTACCTCTCCAGTAAAGTATGGAGACGCTATTCTAACGATTGCTTCTGGTAACAACCTGCATGTTCCGTCTACTAGGACCACTTGGCGTTGTTTGCCCGTCAGGTGCTGAGGACCAACCAACTTTCTGCGCACGATAACGGTGTTGCAGCCAGTATCTCGTAACACCTTAGCGGGTTGCCCGTCTAGTAGTCCATGTTCTACTGGCATGCGTCTCTTTGGTTGTTGCTCATTTTTATCGCACACCACACTCACGAGTGCTTCGTTGGTATGCTCCACACCGTGCGTTTCATCGTTATGCAAGTGACTTTCTTCACACTCGCATCCTGTACTTCCAGATTCAGGTACCATAAAGCATGAGAGCTGAGTTTTGCCGCCCTTCCGCTGAAAGCATGCTTTGGCATCGTGTCCCGATCTCTGACAAATTTGACATACTAGGTGTCGCTGTTCTGTTCTGGACACGCAATCTGTCGCTCGGTGACCAACTCTGCCGCACAAGAAACACCTGATTTTTGTTTCTTGCTTGCTACTTGGCAGGTCATTCTTTAAATTATTATCACTTTGGCTTTGGTCCTCCTTGAAGTGAGCCAGATTGTCTTGCCTGTGCGCTTCCATGAACTTATCCGCTGCCGCGGCCATCAAGGGAAGTGTATTGCAACTCCGCTCCTTGAGGAACACAGCCAGCTTCACATGACAGCCGTTGATGAACTGTTCGGCGATCACAAGGTCCCGCAGATCGCCGTACGTTTTGGGACGAAGGCCCACCTCCACCCAGCGATCGAATAATCCCTCTAGCCTCGCGGCATACTGGCTGCCTGTCTCGCCGCTATTTGGAGAGCTTCCTCGGAATCTTTCGCGATATCCTTCGGTTGTAAAGCGAAACCGCTGTAAAAGTGCCATCTTTACTTTCTCATAATCTAAGGAGTCGTCCGGGGACATCCTTCCGAATACCTTTAGGGCCTCACCCACCAAACAGAGGCTTAATGCAGTGGCCCATTTTCCTCTTGGCCACTCCTGTCCCATGGCTAACACCTCAAATCTTTTCAGGTACGCATCCAAGTCATCCCTTTGGTCGTCAAACGACGGCATTAGCTTATGGGGACTGAGATACTGTGGCGCAGTAACTCCTTGGGGTCCTTCACCACCGCCCGCACCATGCCTGTCACTTGCCGACCCCTCGGCCTCAATCAACCTAAGCTTAAGCTGGAGCGTTCTCTCCGTTCTTTCCTCCAGTTCCGCTTTCTGTCGGAGAGCTTCTCGTTCGGCCACTCTGTCCTCTCTTTGCAGAGCTCGTTCCTTATCAACCCATGTTCGTAATTCTGTTCCTGTGATCCCCAGCTTTTCACCCAGGGCCATCAACTCCTTTAAATCCATAACTTATATGTTGTACCAAAAACCAGACGGATGATCATCAGTGTCCTGTCGCGGACGCCAGTTATTGTCAGGTTCTTTATGATAAAAAGAAAGGAAACTGTGAGGTCCGTCTGAATTTTCGATATCACAGAAATATATTTGCACCCAGTTGTTCTACTTTCCGAATCCCCGCAAAGAAAAGGAAAAAAAGGAAACTTATAGGCAAATAAATAAAAGAAAATGGCGTTCATCCAAGTTCGACTTGCCGAGGTTGGCACTGGTTTATGATGGTGGTCGTAGCCGGTCTCGTTTGGCTCCAGCTGCCGGCGTAGCGATGGTGACCAGTCAACCGGTCGTTGGGATGGCTTTGCCGGTTCGCTCTTGAGCCAGGCTTGCCGTTCGGAGTTGACGGTGAGGACAGGTCGGCAGACTTCTATGGTTGACAGCTTCGCCGGTGTATTCCGGAGCCAAGCTTGTCCAAATGCGTCCGCTCTCCGCCCTGAATCTCCTCGTTCTCCCCTTTCACTTCCTTTTCTTCTTCCCTTCTCCATTAGTCGTCCGATTTTCTTCCTCTTTTTGTCGCCGTATTGATGACATCATTACAAGGAGGGAGGAGGCGGGGGAGTAGGGGAGGGAGGAGGGGGGAAGGGGAGGGAGGGGGAGAAGGAAGGGAAGGAGGAGGAAGGGGGGAGGGAGGAGGAGGGGAGGATAAAGGAGGAGGGGAGAAGGAAGGAGGAGGGGGAGGGGGAGGAGGAGGGAGGAGATTTGGTAGGATGAGGAGTTGAGGAGGAGGGAGGAGGAGTTTACTCTCCCCTCAGTACCCTTCCCTCCTCCTCCTCAAGAGCTGCGCTCTAGTTCGGCGTTACAGGGAGTTGTAAACGGCTTTCATTTTTAGAGCGCAGCTCTTAGGCGCCCGTTTCCGGCTTGAGCGGCGTCGCAGTCGGCGTCGCCGTCACCGTCGGCGTAACCGCGCGGTGCATGATGGGTAAATTTCCCCGCTAAATTTAGCAGAAAATTTTCCCCGCTAAATCTAGCGGAAAATTTCCCCCGCTAAATCTAGCGGAAAATTTTCCCCGCTTAATCTAGCGGAAAATTCCCCGCCGCTAAATCTAGCGGAAAATATTCCCCGCTAAATCTAGCGGGAAATTTTCCCCGCTAAATCTAGCGGAAAATTTTCCCCGCTAAACCTAGCGGAAAATTTTCTCCGCTAAATCTAGCGGAAATTTTCCCCGCTAAATCTAGCGGGAAATTTTCCCCGCTAAATCTAGCGGAAAATTTTCCCCGCTAAATTTAGCGGAAAATTTTCCCCGCTAAATATAGCGGAAAATTTTCCCCGCTAAATCAAGCTGAAAATTTTCCCCACTAAATCTAGCGGAAAATTTTCCCCGCTAAATTTAGCGGAAAATTTTTCCCGCTAAAATTAGCGGGGAAATTTCCCCCTCCTCGAGGTCACGTGACCCCCAGGCCACGTGACCCCCCCCTCCCCGAGGTCACGTGACCCCCTCCCCCCCCCCCCCGCGCCTTCCCCTCCTCCTCAAGAGCTGCGCTCTAATGCGGCGTTACAGGGAGTTGTAAACGGCTTTCATTTTTTCAAAGAAATATTAAAATTCTAACTGATTCGCGTTTCATGCAGACATGTACACGTTGCCCCAAAAAAGTAACTAGATACCGTTACTCGTTACGCGCTCGAAAAGTAACTAAATATGTTACTCGCTACTGATTCTCAGAGGGATCGATTTACTTTACATTAACAGTAGCGAGTTCCTTTCCTCGTTACTTTGACTACCATCAACACAACTGCTTTTGCTTCATGGTTTGTTGATTTCTTTTCAGTAGTAGTTTCATTTAAGCAGTAGCTGCATCTCAAATTTTGCATCAGTTATGTTTCCCCGCTTCATATATATATATATATATATATATATATATATATATATATATATATATATATATATATATATAATGTGCCGGTTTTTTCAACTTCATAGACTTGTTTAAAATAGGTCGCGAAAGTTACACTTATACGCTTTTCAGCAGGTGCGTTGTACGGCCAGGGGGACATAGTATAGGGGGCTAATCGTACCGATCAGTCGGCTAATTATTTAAACTTCGTTATTAACTCTTTATTTAATGGAAATAGACATATGGTTCCAATTGGAAACTTGCTCAGCGTCATCGAAAGACACTAAATCAAATCTTTTTAGAAAGATATAACGCAGGTGAAGCCTTCCATGGCGTTCGGTAGAAATGCTTTATTTGGACGTGTTTCTAGGTTTCGGTTTCTTATCGTAGCGAATCTCTGAGCCCGCGGTCGTGAGCCCGCGCTCCTGCTCCCCAGTGGCTGAGAAGCGCAACGCACGTACGCCCTGCCCTACTTCACCCGGTCCTACGACGGAGCCAGTGGGGTGACTACGCGCCGACCACCAGGGAGCAGGACCGCGGCCGCGAAAATGCGCTTCGATAAGGAACCTACACCTAGAAACGCGCCCAAACTGGGCGCTTTTTCAGAACGCCGTAAAATTCGGCCCGTCTTATATCTTCATAAAAGTGTGGATTTAGTGGTTTTCGATGACGCTCAGCAAGCTTCTATCTGGAACCATATGACTATTTTAATTAATTAAAAACTTAATTCACGAATTTTAAATAATTATCAGCACTGATCGTTACGAATAGCCCCCTATAGTATGTCGCCCTGGCCCTAAAACTCACCTGCGAAAACCACATATGTGTAACTTTCGCGGCTTTTTTTTAAACAAATATGTTGTTTAAAAAAAACGGTATTTATAAATGGGTGGTTTCATCTCAAATCGGGCAGACTAAAAGAAAGCTCATTTTAATTTTAACAAAAAATATATGTCTTGGGGGAGCTTCTAATGTGAAGGAGGGCGCAAACCGCATGTTGCCCAAATTTTTTTCCTCGAGTTACGGAGCGTTGAAGTTTCAGTGGCAGAAGCTGATATTTTTGCCTGCCGTCGCAAGTCGCGTGTTTGACACCCTCTGCTGCCGCTACTATCTTTTCTCCACCATCATAACTTTTTCCTCTAATTTAATAGGTACTATAAAGATACTTTAACACATTCAAATATTTTTAAATTTTTTTTCTAAACAAAATGTTAAACCTGTTGGTCAGGTTGATTTTTGGTCAACTTTGACAGGTCCTTACTTTGTCTGTACTTAAGGTAAATTTTCTTTCTTTAGCTCTATAGAAAGTTCGAAGCAAACATATTATAGCTATAATAATACCATTATAATCAGTTAAATAGCCGCTTCCCCACCTTCACGTAAACATTGTAAGAGATAACAAACGTTGGAAGTTTGAAGTCGACTTTCTCAAAAACCTCATTTTCGTACATTTATATTTGTTTACTTATTTTAGATATAATAGTCGACTACATACAAACAATATCTAATATTGTAATGTTCTCGTTGTGCGTATTCTATTTGAGCCGCAATCATGTGAAATGTGTGTTCACTTATTTTAAATACAGAAACCTTTCCGGCATTGTGCGCGTCTACAATTTCGAAAAAAAATATTTTTTTTATTTTTCTTTACGTTTTTGAAGACCCCTTCCCAAGACTGCTTCTTGCTAGAATGTGAAGTCTGTTTGAAGAGGAATGACGCATCGCTCACTAAGCTAGGGCTCAAACTCGAAATCGAAGACGTACTGGAGCTTGCCTTGTAAAACTGCGGTGGCGAGTTGATAAAAAATTAAAAAAAAGATATTGGATGGTATAGTTTTTTAACGAGTTTCAGAAGTGAACAAAAAAATTCATTTCCCATTTCTTCATCAGACGCACCCAGCGAAGAGGCATATGGCTCGAGAAAGCGCATGTGAAGTCACGTGCCGTCATCTTGCACTTCGATTTTGCTGAAAACTGCAGTGTCGTGATCCAGCGCGCAGTGCAAGGACATCACTGGGAGAGAAAGATGGTTTCCATCTTTGCTTGCGTGACTGCGACCGAACAGGGAACGCTAAGCTTCGGGGTAGTTGTAGACAACATCGCCCATGACTCGTCCCAATCCCTCTTTTCGCTTATATCACGAAACTCCTTTCAATTTTAGACGAGTTCTCCAACCCACTTCAAAAACAGGCACCAGGTGTACGAATTCAAAGAAAAGAGGAATGTCGTCACCAAGTGGATGTTCTCCGCATCAGGGCACGGGAAACGCTCGTGTGGTGGAGTGGGTGGCGCGCTCAAGCACCAGGCATTCATGTATAACTTGACAACTACACAATTGTGCTCCATAACGAACACGCAAAGCTTCGTTGAGGCACTCAGACCGAAAGTCCAAAGAGATCGTTCTATACTCACAATTGCCAAAGAGAAGCTCACGCGTTTCCGGGAGCTCAAGAAAAAAGTGGGAGAAGGTTAACCCACCAAGGGGCATCCGATGATTACACGTGTGGAGGAAGACACCGTAGGAAGGCGACTTGAACGTTGCCCTATAGGAAAGATTTGCGAAAGCCCAGAGTAGCTCCATACACTTGTCAAGGCCAACACGTGCCTCTTCGTGTTTTAAATTTAGAAGATCATCAGTGGGTGCGTGCCGGCATGTTGCAAACTGCAACCATAGACTGCGTAGCTCCTACACAGTGCGAAAAATGATTCACAGTTACGTCGAGTAGTGAAAAATGCACTGCCAGCTGAAAATGTGCCATTGATGTATTAGTGTATTTTACTGGTTCTGTGCGCGTGTTTCTACATTACTGGGGTGCAAGAACTGGGCAGTCAACCGTCGGCGATCTGCAAGATGCGAGGAGAACAAAACCCGGTGAATATTTTCAGAAGATTTATGTACAAGTTTTGAATGGTGTAAGAATTTATCGTTTAATCGTAATAGGGTGGATAATGAGTAGCCACCCTATTTACTTTGAACCGCTCTTTAAAAAAACAAATTTTTGGCGTGTTGCGTGGCCTTTTGATTTGTATAAACTTTTTACTCATTGTTTTGTAGTGTGCTTATGTCGCTTCTCTCTTATTTCAAGTTTTAAATTACAATGAATATCAAAAATTCGCCTGCTTTGCGTTCCTTTTTGGAAACGTAAACAAAAATAAAAAACATAATTTTGAAATCGTAGACTCGAACAATGCCGGTAAGGTTGCTGTATTTTAGCCAAATGAGCACACAATTCAGACGATTGCGGCTGAAACAGAGGACATCTAACCAAAATATTACATTTCTAGATTATTTTTTCTTGTAGTCGACTATTATATCGACTATTATAGAAAATCGACATCAAACTTTCATCATTTGTTATTTCTCAAAACGTTTACGTGAAGGTGGCGAAGCGGCTCGTCGAAAGATCATAATGGCATTGCATTTTATCTATAATGGGCTTGCTTTGGGCTTTTTATAGAGTTATAGAAGGAAAATTTGCCTTAAATACAGACAAAGTAAGGACCTGTCAAAGTTCACCAAAACTCGACCTAAACGACGATCGTGGAGGAAAAACAGTAGCGGCAGCAGAGGGTGTCAAACACGCGACCTGCGACGGCAGGCAAAAAGACTAGTTTCCGCCACTGCGGCTTCTACGCTTCGTAACTCGAGAACAAAAAATCTGGGGCAACACACGGTTTGCGCCCTCCTTCATTTGAGAAATGCCCCCAAACATATCTTTTTTTCGACAAAATTAAAAATTATACTTTTTTAGCCTGCCAGATTTTAGATGACACAGACCATATATATATATATATATACCGGGTGTTCATTTTTAATTCGAACAGATTTATTTAAAAAATCCGTAAAAGATGCACTGATACGGTTTGTGCAGGTGAGTTATACGGCCAGGGGTAGATTATGTGGGTGGCTAATCGTTGCGATAAGTTGGCTTATTAATTAAAATGCGTTAATTAACATTTTAATTACTGGAAATAAACATATGGTTCCAATTGGAAACTTAGAGAGCGCCATCGAAAACCACTAAATCAACTCTTTTTAGAACGACTTGAAGCTCGTGGGAAACTGGGGCGCGCCAAAGTTACCACTCGTGAAGCAGGCGCAAAGCTACAGTCGCGGAACGCGATAATGATCTAATCATCCGTGTTCCGCCACTGCTGGCTTTGCGCCTGCTTCACAAGTGGTAACTTTGGCGCGCCCCCGAGTTTCCCACGAGCTTCAAGTCGGTCTAAAAAGAGTTGATTTAGTGGTTTTCGATGACGCTCTCTAAGTTTCGAATTGGAACCATATCTTTATTTCCAGTAATTAAAATGTTATGAACGCATTTTAATTAATAAGCCAACTTATCGCAACGATTAGCCACCCACATAATGTACCCCTGGCCGTATAACTCACCTGCACAAACCGTATCAGTGCATCTTTTACGGATTTTTTTAAATAAATCTGTTCGAATTAAAAATGAACACCCGGTATATATTCTGTATATCCCGGGTGATTTTTTTTTTTAGTTCGAACATGTTTATTTTTAAACAAATCCGTAAAAGATATATTAATACCGTTTGTGCAAGTGAGTTGTACAGCCAGGGGTACATTATGTGGGTGGCTAATCGTTGCGACAAGTTGAAGCTCGTGGGAAACACGGGGGCGCACCAAAGTTACCACTCGTGAAGCATGCGCAAAGCTAGCAGCGGCGGACCGCGGATGATTAGATCATTATCGCGTTTCGCCACTGCTACCTTTGCGCCCGCTTTACGAGTGGTGACTTTGGTGCGCCCCCGAGTTTCCCACGAGCTGCAAGTCGTTTTAAAAAGAGCTGATTTAGGGGTTTTTGATGACGCTCCCTAAGTTTCGAATTGGAACCATATCACTATTTTCACTAATTAACAAGTTAATTAACGAATTTTAGTTTATTTGCCGTCTCATCGCAAAGATTACCCACCCATATAGTGTCCCCCTGGCCGTATAACTCACCTGCACAAACCGTATCAGTGCATCTTTTACCGATTTTTGTAATAAATCTGCTCGAATTAAGTAAAGTCCGATATATACAGGGTGATTTTATTTAATTCGTGCCTACGAATTAAATAAAATCACCCTGTATATATCGGTGTGTGTGTGTGACTGTGTGCCTGTGTGTCTGTGTGAGTGTGAGTGTGAGTGTATGTGTTTGTTTTGCGTGGGGGTAGGCCAGGGAGGACGAGGAGGGTACGGCGGGAGTCCCATAATGCGACGAGCGCGGTGTTTGTTTCAACGTGAAACTTTTTGCTAGTTGCTCCGGATTTTGTGAAGCCGCATCTCGTGAAGCCGTGGCCTGTGACGTCCCATGACTGTATCGTGTTTGCTATGTCACGGGACACGCGCCGATCTTGTTATCGGGGCTCACACTCAGTTATCGTGACGCACGCTCTGTAGCAACTTCATCCTTTCCCTCTACAGTGGTAGAAAAGCATCATCAGACACAGCCGAAGAGGAGTCATCTTGCAACATTTCAAGAAGGACAAGTGGTCCGCATCAAGGGCGACACATGAATGAAGGCGAAGGTAGTGAACAGGACGCGGCCCAGGTCTTATCAGGTCGCCCCAGAAAATGGCAACGTTCTACGACGTAATCGCCAACATCTGCTAGCAACGAAAGAACAGTTCAACCGTTCCGAAGAATACTCGCAGATTGAAAAAGAAGCACTGGCGGTTGGATATGTGTTTGTGTTCATAGTTTCCCCGCTGAATTGAGCTGGAAAATTATTGCCACGTGACCTCAACACCAATTCATTTTTTCCCGCTAAATTTAGCGGAAAAAAATGACATCACATGACTTCGTGTCACGTCACCTATGAACAAATTCAGTTCTCCTCGAGATTTAGCGGGAAAACTGACGTGACGCGACCTCAACACCGATTCAATTACCCACTAAACTACGCGGGGAAATTGAATTCGTGTTTACGTCATGTGACGTCAGTTTTCCCGCTAAACTTAGCGGGGAAACTGAATGCGCAGTGTTGCATTATGGGACATCACAGACCCACAAACCAAATTTAGTTTCTTCGCTAAATTTAGCGGGAACTGAATACGCGGAAATTGGCGCCAAAGAGCTGCGCTCTAAAAGAAACTAAGTAGAAGTAGCTCGTTACTAGTAACGCGTTAGTACATGTGTGAAACTTCTTTGATACCCACGCAATTACAGTCCTCGGGAACATTGCGATCTTTCGTCAAGAGCAGAAATTGACAATTTTCTTTTGTGGCCCATAGGATTTAATGCAAAAAATATTTGTGGAGCCATGGCGTAAAAACTATACAGGTTGTGGTCGGTTTGCCTTTTAGCATACCTGACCCGGAGGAATAGCGCCGAGCCAACGGTTTCAACAACAATAAAATACATTTAATTGGACATAGACAATACGATTAACATTGTTACCGGCGGCACCTGAGTTCAGGCACAGACTCCTGTGCGCCGCCTCTGATCCGCCTTATCAAGGCGCCGCATCCGATGTGCGCGTGGCTGGCGGGACGTCGCCGTCACGCGGGAAAAGTTCGGCACCTTTGCCTCGCAGTCGGGCAACTGGGCTGGGGAGCCACCAGGGTGCCTACACTCCCCCCCCCTTCCAAGCTTTGTCCGGCATGTCGATGACGGAGACGACGTCGTGGGCGTCAGGGGGTGGATGGCGCTACTGGGCGGACTGGCGTAGCAGGTCCGGTCGGCACCACTGGACGAGCGCCACGGCCCGTTCGAGGTCGCACTCGCCGGGTTGGTTGTGGCGCGTGACGCGTTTGGCGTCCGCTCTCTCCCCAGCTTCTTGTTCTGGCTCAGGGCTCGGCTGGCGGCAACCTTGTTGCTCTGGATCGTCTCCAGCAGGCGGCTGCTGCTGCTCTCCCTGTGAACCTCCTTGATCCGAGCTAGCTGCCGCTCCGTCCTGTTGGCGGTGGCCGCGGTTCATGGTTCCCTGGGCCGCCCCTGACGCGCCAACGTCCTTGGTGGCCCGGTCCACCACGAGCCCGGCCGCCGTGTTGTTCGGATGGCGGGTGAGGTGACGATGTTATCCACGAGCCATGTAGCTTCCGGGGTTTCACGGTCCGGAACACCGAGCGATCCGGATCGTCGTCGGCCTGGGGGATGTAGCACAGCGGGAGGCCGTCGTCGCTCATCAAGTAGGAGTCGAACTCCTTGTCACTTGGGTGGTCGACTGGGCCTCTTGCTGCCAGCCAAGCGGACACGTGTTGGCAGAGTCCGTCATCCAGCTGCGCCTTACGAAGCTCCTCGCGGCTCACCAATGTACCCCACCGTGAATCTGGGGATCCTCATGCCGTGGCCGCGACGGTCACCAAGCCATAATATCTTGCGAGTGTTCCTCGGGGAGTGGAGCACGAGAGAGCGCATCACCAACTTGGTTAGTTGACCCCGGACGGTACACGATGGAGTAGTCGTACTGTTGGAGCGTAAGCGCCCAACGAGCAAAACGTCCAGCTGGATTCTTTAGTCCTTTGCACAGACTTGACGTCGTACGGTACGACGACGTCAAGTCTGTGGCAGACTTCCTGGCGAGCTGCTGACGTACCACCTTGCCTCCGGTGCCTCAGAAGCCTTCATCGTGGACCGCACTGTCCCGCTGACTTTGCAAGCCAGCACCAGGTGTTGGTTGGGGTAACAGGCCCCCTTCACCAGCCTGGCAGACTTCCAGACAAGGCTTCGAAAAGAGTTCCTGCCTGCAGGATATGCGACGCAGATTCTCGGAGAGCTCGCCAAAGGGAGTCGCTGCCAGGACTCAGGCGCCGCCGGTAACAATGTTAATCGTCTTGTCCATGTCTAATTAAATGTAGTTTATTGTTGTTCAAACCGTTGGCTCCGTGTTATTCCTCCGGGTCGGGTATGCAGCAGCAAACCGACCACAATGGCGCCCAGGCGTGGTATGCTACCCACTCTAGGAATTTTACGGGGCTTTGTTTCTTCTTTCGGTAAGCTTTTCCCACTCCCCGTGTTTCCTATCTTCGTTCCTTGCTTCCGTCACGTCCGCGTTTGTCGTCTTGGCGTGTTTCTGACTGTTTGTTTTGTGACCATGGCAATAGCTTTGCGCTTGTGTTGGTTTCTGGGGGCGTTTTTTCGCGCTTGTGTTACGCTTTTGTTGGGTTCCGGGGAGTCTTTTTTTGTGCTTGCAGAAATGCTCACACGGGACCATGAAGCCGCGATGGCCGCAGCGGCACAAATGAACCTGCTTACGAAGGTCACGGAGAGGTCACGAGATGTGCGACTCCGCATGCAGCGCCTGGCCCACACGCCAGGCCAGTAGGAAATCCCACCGCGAGAGTCCGACCACACTTGACTGTTCCAGTTTACACGGAGTACGACTGGTCCCCCATGTAGACTGGAACCGTCAAGTGTGGTCGGGGCTCTCGCGGTGGGGTTTCCTGCTGGCGAGCCGTGTGAGCCAGGCGCTGCATCACGGAGTCGCACATCTCCGTGACATTCGTGAGCAGGTTCATTTGTGCCGCTGCGGCCATCGCGGCTTCCTGCTTTCGTGTGATCATTCCCGCAAGCACAAAAAAAAAAAAAGAAACGCCCCCCAAAACCCAACAAAAGCGCAACACGAGCGCAAAAAAGAATACGTCCCACAGAAACCAACACAAGCGCGCAAAACGATTGTTGTGGTCACAAAACAAACACTGAGAAACACACCAACACAACAAACGCGGACGTGACGAAAGCACGGAACGACGATAGGAAACACGGCGTGTGGGGGAAAAGCTTACCGAAAGAAGAAACCAAGCCCCGTTAAATTCCTGCGAGTGGGTAGCACACCACGCTTGGGCGCCATTGTGGTCGGTTTGCCTTGCTGCTTACCCGACCCGGAGGAATGACATGGAGCCGCCGGTTTTAACAACAAGAAACCACATTTAATTGGGCATGGACAACACGATTAACATTGTTACCGGCAACGGGTGCCTGATGCCCCCCGTCGCCAAAAACGACAGGCGGCATCAGGCGACGTGGACTTCTCCATGCGTCAGGTGATGTGGACTCCTCCATAAATATATCTTACTTCTCCATGAGAAGTAAAATATATTTATTATGCATCGCGTTTCGGAGTGTGAGGACCTGTCCTCGGATACAAAGGGCAGAATTGGCCTGCGATGGCTACGCACTGGTGGCACCTCCGATTATCAACACGATGCCTGCAGTTTTTTCCTTGCAGCTGAAAAGACGGACAAGGGACAGCGGCAGTAAACTCCGTTTTTCTTTGGACCTAATCGTGTCAGCTATCGTCGCCGGGGGCGTGCTGTGCGGCGAAGAGGCTTTAAGAAGCAACGCCAAGTTGTGGTGCGAGAGTTCAACTTAAAAATTTGTTTTCTCGCTTCAAACAAAAAAATACTTCAATTAAACTTTCAGAATCAAAAGACAATCGATATTTCTTCCAAACCGATCATATATTGTATTTTTACTTGGAACATCTAAGGGTAAAATAAACAGCTGCTTGTGCGTCAAAACGCACTTTTTTGCAACTTCAGGATTCTTTTTTTACTGCAAGACATTTATATCAGCGGTTTAAACATTCTTTTATAGATTATATACCTGCAGGGCAGCCGGTAAAAAGTTCCATGAAGTCCGCGGAGCCGGAGCAATTAAATATTTTTAATAAAATAACAAAAAATAAAAAATATCGAAATACACTGTGCTTTTAAAAAATATTCAAATAAAACAAAACTGCACAAGCCCAATCACATTGTCAGTCGAAAGCCATGCAGATTTAAGAAAAAATATAAATTTCGGTGTTTCATAAAAAGGCTGATTTTTCATAAATTAAAGTGATACCTAGTTTCACGCTATTTCTAAAAGTTAAAACCGCGTCCCTCCAACAAAAAATTTTTTCGTCAACAATATTTTAGGCATGGCTACAAACAATGCAACAAAAAACCATGAATTTTTTTTTTTTGTGAAATCGAAGGTGATTGAGCGCTACGTCTGGGACGTTTGACATGAAATAACTTTATAACGTTTTTCTTATTACTGACCACGTACAAAGTTCAGATGGTGCTGTGTTCGATTTCAGTGTTTTTAAAAGATATGTTCAGTGTACGACGGTAGATCTCATTAATTATGTCGGTTTCAAAATAGGAAGACCTTCACAAAAACTGTTTTCAATCTCCCATTCGGGTATTGGCTTTTCAGCTTTACACAGTTTGCAGATATTGTTGCTTTGAAATGAAACCGATAGCTGACTTGCAGAAATACTGTAAACGACTTCATTTTCGCAGGCTGAACATTTCGCGAATTCGGCGAAGTGCAATTTTCAGGAATATTTCGCGGGCGCGAAATTTCGCGAATAAGGGTGGTATGCTATGCATTTCTTACCATAGAAAAACATATTCGCGGCACCTACTTTTTCCGATATTGTACAAGACGCGAAATCCGTGAAAACTAAGTCCTCGCGAAAATTAAGTCGTTCACAGTATACGAGTAATTTATTTGACGCATACACTTTTACGTCCGTAAACTCTTTATGCTGGTTGGCCCATATTTGCACTGTCCAAGAGCTGCACATTAAAGCAGCGGAAAATTAGCATTATAATAATCTTGTTTTGTTATTGCTTTCGTGTTTTTATCAATATCTTGGCAAATATGTCATACATAAAGTTAACCTTAATCACAAAAACGGAATCATGTGGAGACGAATGACAGCTAAATTTTATGCGTTTTTTTCATCCAATGATTAAATAATAAAGATGATGCACGCACAAACACACCCCTAGATTGTTTCTCAAATGCATATACAGGACACGCATTAACGTCACTTTAGCCGTCATTGCTCCCCGCCATGCACTTGCGCCCGCAAATAAAAATGAAAACAGAAGGAAAATGTTTGGATGACGCTGCAAATTACATGTCTGCTAGATCGGTTTCAGGTTGTTAGTCTCTTAGAATTTTTTCAAGTTTTTGTACCATGTCGTACCACTTGTGAGAGGCAACGTCAACCCGACGGTTTGCTTCAGTTTTCCTCCCGCGCACTGGAAAAAAAAAAAGGTTTTTTTTTTGTTTTTTGCATAGTTTTCCGAAAAGCCTACACTCACGAAATTTTAGTATAATCAATGCACCACCTAAAAACAGCTTCAGAAGTTCCATGGCACTTTCTTTACTGGCTTATTTATACGATTTCGTTAAACGCCCATATAGCGCTCGAGAACACTCTGTAAATATGCAATTACAAATAAACTTCTTATACTAAAAATGTCGGCCTGCCATCCTCCGCTTGATCTTATTTTAAGTTACACCATTGGTATGAAGAATACACGCGATTCCCAATGTGCTCACATCTCGACATGTATCTATCTTTTTTTATACGGATGTGTCTTCCTGGGAAACATATTCCTGCCATGTGCTGCCTGATCTCAAAAGGGTAAAAGGGCGGCTTGGTTGTAGTAAAACACTAACTATAGCGTTTACCGGAACCTCCCGGCAGTTTTCAGATAGACGTAATTGTCTTTATCAACATTTTCTTTCATAAATCCGCAGATATAATGTTGAACCTACTAGTGTGGCGGAAAGTACGTTATAGCCAATAAAACGTAACCAATCATTGCATTCTTCGTAAGAAACGAAGCGAATAAATATTCTGGGAATACGATGATTTACACTATTTCTATCAGCGAAGGCAAAATTTTCACCTGGGGGTGTCACTTCTGATCGATAAGCAAAGTGATGCACGAGAAAGTGGACGCGCAGGCTTTGTTAATAAACAGTTCAAGAATCGCTCGAGGAAATCAAGAAAAACAAATCTATATTGTAAAACGACAGATATACAAAACAATATACTGCAAAGTTTGTATGTGATCCAAGGCTTTAGGTAAAAAAAAGTCTGTTACGTTAATGGTGCACAATGTTAGCTTCGGGATCCTAAAACGCAGCGTTAGATCGATCACTTTCTTTCAGGAAGTAATAAATGCTCCGAGAAGCCTGGACATCGAGCGTAAAAACATAACTTTTTACAGATTATATTTCATATTTTTGCATTGATGCTGCTTTCATATACTGTAGATTGTAGTTTTAAGGCGCAAAAGCAACTAAGGCTATGATGGGCTTTCATATATTGTGAACAATTTGGTAGAGAATTTGCTTGCCTGTGTTTTTTGTTTATGCGTGGTTGTAGCTGATTGAAGTTGACCACGTTCCGTGACGTGCTTACGCGCCGGAACCAGCAGCCAGTGATAATAAAGCCCTGGTAGCCACGAATATCGCGTCCCAACCGTCCGTATTGTGTCTTCGTCCATTGAAAAAAAAAGAAGATGCGTGATCGTTTAGGTTTTTCAGAAAGTCAACGAAAACAAGCTTCCTGGTTTGCCAATAGGTGGCGCCAAACAACTTTAGTAAAAGGTCATTCTTAATCATTCTCCTAAAACACATGTGTCCCTGCGGACGTCCAAGTTTTGTTAAAACATTCTATGGATATCCCATAGACGTCACTCAAGTCGTCTGGTTTGGGTTAAGTTGCGTCTATAAAAAGTACACCGAGTTGAATCGAAAGTCACTGTGATGATGCTATACATATATCGAGAGTTAGAAAAGCGTAGGGATATTTTCACGGGGTTATAAAACTAAAAATAGTCAGATCGTATTTATGGGAGTGCGTAGCCTAAGGCAAATTTGCAAGTTCCATAAGTCAGTCAGCTTATTGAAACCGTAGCACGGCCGTATCGGTAAACTCTAGAAGCGTAGTGGTGAGTAAAATGAGATCAAAAGCATTGTTAGAACCGTAAACGTTATTTATTCCCGCGTTTTCATCTGGATTTCAATCGTAGAAGCTTCCGTGTCCACCGTAGGATGCGAGTCCGCCGCATCCGCTGTACAGTCCTCCATGGCTCAGACTGCTTCTCTATCCGAGCCCGTAGCCGCCGTAGCCGCCTGCTACGCAGCCGCCGTAGCCGCCGTGGCGGGTGTAGCCGCTGTAGCCGCCGTGGCAGCCGTGGCCGCAGTCACCGCCCTAGCCGCCCTAGCCGCCGTAGCCGCCGTCGCCGGTGTAGCCGCAGTGGCAGCCGTGGCCGCAGTAGCCGCTCTAGCCGCCCTAACCGCCCTAGCCGCCGTAGCCGCCGTCGCCGGCGTAGCCGCCGTGGCCGCCGTGGCCGCAGTAGCCGCCGTAGCCGCCCTAGCCGCCCTAGCCGCCGTAGCCGCCGTTGCCGGCGTAGCCGCCGTGGCTGCCGTGGCCGCCGTGGCCGCCGTAGCCGCTCTAGCCGCCCTAGCCGCCCTAGCCGCCGTAGCCGCCGTCGCCGGCGTAGCCGCCGTGGCCGCCGTGGCCGGAGTAGCCGCCGTAGCCGCCCTAGCCGGCCTAGCCGCCGTAGCCGCCGTCGCCGGCGTAGCCGCGTGCCGCCGTGGCTGCCGTGGCCGCCGTGGCCGCCGTAGCCGCTCTAGCCGCCCTAGCCGCCCTTGCCGCCGTAGCCGCCGTAGCCGGCGTAGCCGCCGTGGCCGCCGTGGCCGCCGTGGCCGCCGTGGCCGGGCCGCCGTAGCCGCTCTAGCCGCCCTAGCCGCCCTAGCCGCCGTAGCCGCCGTAGCCGCCGTGGCCGCCGTAGCCGCCGTGGCCGCCGTGGCCGCCGTGGCCGCCGTGGCCGCCGTGGCCGCCGTGGCCGCCGTGGCCGCCGTTGCCGCCGTAGCCGCTCTAGCCACCCTAGCCGCCGTAGCCTCGGTAGCCTTGGCAGCCTCGTAGCGTCCGTGGTATCCGTGGCCTCCGAGCACGCCGGCAAGGGCGCCGGCAACAGCCATGATGAGGATAATCAGAGGAAGCTGCAAGCGAATTACATGATGAGTTTAACAAGTTGCAATGCGACGTTTTTAAACTGATATTTAAGTCTACATATTTGCATACAGTGGCCGTTATTTGTTTTCATATGCGATTTTAAAAAACTTTTAGGGCGTATATTGTTGCGCGAGGGGCCGAACAAGCAGCGCTCGGTCATAGAATTGTAGAAGACTTGCGTTTCTTTTTATTCGGGGCATAACTTTTCTCATTTCGTGCTAGTTTCTAGCTCTCAAAAGTGCCTGTTCATTTTCAAGCCGAACGCCTGTTGCTCGAACCTTCTGGGCCATATTTTCGCTATGCCGACGCACACTGGATAAGGAGCTGCCCGTGACCTTGAAGAGTCAGTCTCGCTCTCGTTTCCTGTTACGGCGCCAAATCACGGCCCGGTTTTCTGCTGTCTCGACGGTCGTTCTTTATTTTGTTTAGCAGAAGTTCGCCGATTAAATCTTTCTTTTCAGTTCATTATTTATCGCCTCTTCGCCTTAACCCTGTTTCACATGAAGCGACTGTGCAAACAAAAATCGGCGCGACAGCCGACGCAGCGAGTGCAATCGCAATGTATGGTTTCAGATGCTCCAACAACCGCGTGATTTCTGTCGGCGCGGCCGGCTCTTTAGACACGGACGAGACGCGTTTGACTTTGCCTAAAATACAACAAAAAAAGTCTAAATAAACACAATGTTTTACGAATCCAACATGTAACTAGAAATTTCTAATAATTAAGCATTAAACCAAAAGCTTTTAGGTATTTAAATTTATCTTTGAATACGCAGTTTTCGCGGATGAAAGCTGGCTAATGAACGGCTGCTTGACGAGAAAGCGTTCGGACAGACTCTGCGACAAAATAACAACTCGGTGAAAACCACTCGCAGAATTGCTGCGACAGTGCGACTGCGATTTTAATCGTCCATTTACTTGAAATCGCACCGAATTCGGCCCAGAATCGCAGCATGTGAAACAGCCTTTACTCCGTGTCAATATTCACGGCGTAGAGACACGAGTAATTAACAATGAGGTACAGATGAAAAAGCGCAAAATGAACAAAGCGAAAAGAATAGACACAAGGGACACCTGCACTGTCTACTTTCTTGTCCCTGTCTTCTTTGCGCTAATTTATTGTGTATCTAAAAAAGCACCAGTGATGTGCGGAACCGCGTTCCCGGAACGCGTTCCTCTTAGAAGCAACGCCGCCGTTCCATCTTTCATCGGTGGAACTGGAACAGGAACTCGTGAAGTTTTCGAGAAAACGGCAGGAGGAACGGCGTTTTTTATTTCTTTATATATTTAACTGCAAATTTAGCTTTCTTTATTAGGCATTAAGGCTTTTTATGATCGTCCATTTCAACCTCCGATTTCAAGGAATAGGAAAGTGTCCGAGGGTCCAGGGATTGTCGAAAACAAAAAAACGAGAACAAATGTGACCCTGGCGACTCGACACGTAGTTCGATGTGAATATTTTAACTTGATTGATTTATTTTGTCTATGGATTATCCAGCACAACATTTCATTTAAATAAAAAAATGTATCGTTAATTTATCAAAACGTTCCAATCTTACCCCTTGAACTTGTAACGGGAACCCGTTTCACGATTGAGCAGGAGCGAGGAACGTGATTTTATTCCCGTTTTTGAGGAACGTGTGCAACATTGATAATCACCAGCTAGCACTTTAGCGAATGGTCATCAATACACGTTAAAACATCCGCGTGCACAGGACCCAGCAGATCTAACTTCATACCGCATCTTTTTATGTGAGCTTTTCCCTTTTAGGTTTTGAATTCTCTAATGAGATGGTCGACGCGCGACAATATTTATGAGTTAATTTTTCATGCGTCTTTTTTATAACTAGGGTTCCGTGTTATCGGATACATCCGAAAAAATTCGAAAAACACTTGCCGTAAAATTGCCGTCAGGAAAAACTCCGAAATACGAGGTCACGACCAAAATGTAAAAATAAAAAAGGCGGTATTTTACAAATACATTTTATAAAATAACGAAGTCACTTGTCCTAAAAGGGGCGTTTTAGTTTCCTTTGCAGTCTCGGACCACTGACCAAAATGGGTTTACCTTTTAGCTCGGCGAGGGTCGTTGTTTTGGTCACGACCAAAGCCATTGTTTAGGTTTCTAGTCAGGGCCACACTATTTGTGTGCTCCTTTGAGGAACGAGGGGTAGTGTTTTTCGAACAGTGATAGCTATGAACCCTGGAGGGAAAGTGCAGTTGAAGCTTCCATACTTCTCAGCGACTACGTCCAGGAGTTTAGTTATTTCAAAGTATCGACTTTTATTGAAGCAACACGTTTTTGCAATATTTGTCGTGGGATAGTTACCACTGCCAATAGTAATGCGCCAATGCCAAACGCAGATGACTAAATACCATTCGATAAAGGTGAGTTCTGAAGAATGTAGGGTACGTTTATGTCCGGACTTTTAATTTTTATTTTAGATTTTGATAAATTGGCAACAAATTAAAAATTTAAGTCCGAATTTTAGAGAATTTAAAATTTAACAAAAATAAACTCCGATAAGCCCAGACTTTTCAGCTGAAAATAAACTCCTAAAAACAACCTCCTACTTTCACGAGAAATAAACTCAAAAAAAACGGAATCATACCTATATCTGATAAGAAATGTATCTTGTCTCAACATTTTTTTTTTATATTGCAAAGATGCTATGCCGTTGTCCACTCACGGAAAACGAGAGTATTAAGATTGATCTCATTCTAATTTTTTATGCTGCTTGTGAGAGCGGATTGTTTTTTGTTAGATTTATTCACGCGGTCTCCCATCATGTCTAACAGAAAATATTATATGGTTCTTTATTCCTATAAGCAAACAAATACCGAGTTTTAGATTAAATGCTTTTATAAGAATATCTCAACTCTCACCCTAAGTAAGTACGAGATATAAGACCGTTCATAGTTTAGTCCCTTACATATAATAAGAGCCGAAATTCAATATGGCGTTTTGTGGCTCTCATTGTCTATAAATTGCGACATGGCATGTGTATTTTCTCGCCGACTTTAGGAACATTCTTCGCCAATTTGTGTATTTTGAGCCTTTTAAATTAAAATGTAAATTCTAAATTGAATTGGCAAGTCTATGTTGTAATTCAGTATATTTCTAAATACTTTATACTGAATGTCCCATTTAGTATATAAGATGGTTGACACGCACACATACACACACACATACATGTGAAAACGACACGTTTTCACATGTATGTGAAAACGTGTCGTTCAAAAATAAAAAAGACAGTTCGATCAATAAACAAATAAGTTTAAAACACCGGATATAAGTTAGAAAGCAGAATATAAAAAACTGGTTCCTCTTACCAGAGTCTTCATGGTTTTCAATAGGTTGGTCTCTTTGGAGGCTCTTGGCTGAAGTCTGATAGTGCGTGTGTGCTTTCGGCGCGCTTGCGTTCTTTTATATAGAAAAATAACCCTGGCGGTGGACAGCGAGCTGTCTTCATATTCAACCACACGAACGTAAATTTGCAATACAAATTATAAAAATGTTGTGGACGTGCTTTGATTTCAGTTCGGAATTCACCCCATGCAGATTTCAAAACAAAACTTCCTCGAAGTCCTTTACTCTTAAACGTATTCTGTAGTAGTTAAAATGTAATTAAAATGCATACATGTGTGGTGGGCTCGGTGGCTGTGTTGCGGCACAGTTAACGAATCCAATCGCTTTCGCTATGCCGGTGTTTTCCTCCCTTATCAACCGAGTGCTGCTTCCTGCCCTACTGTTTGCCCTCCCGAGCGTCACCTCGGAGCAGTGTGCCTACGTGCTATGGACGTGATACCGGTGACTGCCATCTGTCCTCCCACTCCGTAACGGAACGTGTGTCAACTCCCTCGACCGGAAACTACACCCTCGACCAGACATGTCCGTAACGCGTTACAAGTAACAAGTTACTATTTTCGGTAACGAGTAACGTATTTGGTTACTTTTAAGGCCAAGTAACGAGTAACGGTATCTCGTTACTTTTGAGGTATAACGTGTACAACACCGTTTAACAGACTCCTTTTAATTCAGTAATTACTGAATTACTGAATTACTATTTTGTTCTATAAAAAAAAAACGAGTGCAGCATAGTGGCGAGGCGGAGTCATTTTAATTCTTGTTATCAGATCAGGTACGAGCCTGAAGTAGTCCTCAAAACGAATCAAACCTGCAGCTGTGACAAGCAAGAGCGCGAAGTTTATTCTCCTTAACACCCCCCCCCCCCCTTAGTGACACCTGTCGCTTTGTATAGAAGCAAATCATAGGGGCGATTTCATTTCAAGTCGTGCAGGAAAAAAGTTTATGAAATATATATGCTCGGAAAATTGTTCACCACGACGAAACTAAAATCCCTTTTTGCGTCACCTTTTTGTTTTGTCAAGTTTTTGACTTCTTTAAGGATTAAGACCGAATTTAGGGATTTGGGTGACCGCCACAGGTCGAGTGTTTGGGAGCATCGTCAGGCTCAGAAAACTTTTGAACACTAAAGATATATTTTTCATAACCTTTTAGACAGCAATAAAAGCACAAGATGTTCATAAAACATTTTTGTGGTGTTTATTTCCTTTGTAAAAAAATCCAGAACCTGGCCTCTCTGACGATAATTTAACAGCTTTGGGTGATAATAACTCTTGTAACTTTCAATTTATGTCATGCAATATTATATCAAATAAAAGCTTAAACAAGTACCTATACAACAAACAACATCGTTATTGTCAACTAAGGTTATCATAGTGAAAAAACCTTTGAATACAAGAGGGGACACTACAAGTACATATTTCAGCATCAATTTTATCATAGAGGCAATTTGTTTTTAATGTAGAGCTTTTGATATGGTCTAAAACAGTGGATCTCGACCATTGATGCTTCGGGTCCCCTTGCGAATTGGCGGAGATGACCCCGTCCATGGTTAAGGGAAGGAAAGTTATAGGCTAATTATGAAAAGGATTTAACAAATAGATATGACTAAGGGCTAGTGTAAAGTAGATTTCTCTCGTGGATATACCCACGAGAAAATTCACCCGAAAATTGGAACGTTTGTTTTCAATCGGAAAAAGGCAACTTCTGTTGCCGGGCTTGACTGATTAGGCCGGGCTTTGCGGACCCCTAGAATGCCTTCGCGAACCCCAAGGGTCCGCAGATCCCCGTTTGACAACCACTGGTCTAAAACATCCAATAAAAATTAGATATAATATATGGTTTGGACATAAGGATCCGTAGATTTAAAAATATTAAATGTTTCAAGTTCTACTTTGAAGATGGAAAGTTTGGTCCTCGTAATTTCTAGCCGTACTGATGAATTAATTCTTGGCAGCTTGTCAAATTATTCGTTGGCTTCGATTTATAACACGATTAAATACAGTAAAGGATGTGCATAGACGGGATCTTATATTTAATATAGGAGAGTTTTCCTACATTTGGCAAGTTTACTAACTTTGAAAAACCTGAAATCCCACATGAATATATTACTTATATTGTTTCTTGAGTGTTGAAGGATTAGAGATACTTTCATGCAAACGTTTATGCGGAGTGACAGAGTCCTTGAAGGAAACAAGATATTTTCTCTGTGCCGACAGCCCTAGCACTAAATTTCAGCTTTTTCTAACTCTCCATTCTCCACGCACACGAAACCTTGAGAAGGTAGACTTGTTTAAAACTACTAATAATTGTTTGGTTATTTGTTTAAAAAAAAAAGGTTCCACATATTTTGTGGAATTCCATAACATATCTATGACACGCTTTCTGGGACAATTCGTGGAATAAAATTTTTCAAGGAAATATTGAAATTATGTCTGATTCGCGTTCTATGCAGACTTGTACACGTTACCCCAAAAAAGTAACTTGATACCGTTACTCGTTACACGCTCGAAAAGTAACTAAATATGTTACTCGCTACTGATTTTCAGAGGGATCGAATTAATTTACGTTAAAAGTAGCGAGTTCTTTTTCTCGTTACTTTGACTACCATAAACACAACCGCTTTTGCTTCATAATTTATTGATTTCTTTTTCAGTAGTAGTTTCATTTAAGCAGTAGCTGCATCTCAAAGTTTGCATCAGTTATGTTTCCCCGCTTCCTTGAGAATACATATCCTGCCCGCTCCAACCGATGTTCTACAGAAGGTATATTGATGACGTATTTTTATCTGGTCACACGCAGAAAATTAGCTTCTCAATTTCATCGCAGATTTTAACTCCGGCCACCCTTCCATTCGCTTCACACGCAGTTACTCGAAAATTGACATTAATTTCTTAGACGTTAGAGTAATAATTAAGGACACAACTCTGGTCACTCAACTGTATCGAAAGCCCACGGACAGCCAGAGATATTTGCACTTCGACAGTTGTCATCCTCGACCTTGCCGAACCAGTATTCCGTACAGCCAGGCTCACAGGTTTAAACGTGTATGTTCTAATAACGATGATTTTGACTCCAACGCCAATCAACTACGCGAGGTTCTAAAAGAACAGAAGTACCCAGAAAAAATCATAAATGACGCAATTAGTAAGGCGCGCGCCCTCGATCGCGACCTCTTGTTAGGTGACAGCGGTCCCCAGGCGGAGACAAGCCGACAGGCCAGCCTCGTGCTGACCTTCAGCAATAAGTCTCCGAATGTCACCGCCATATTAAGGAAACATTTTAATATTTTACAACAAAGTGAACGCCTCGCAAAAGTTATTACTACCGTCCCCCGTGTGGTGTACAGACGCTCGCGCAACATTAAGGATTCCTTAGTTAGGTCCAAGATAACTGCCACTGAGAGCACTGGGAGTCGGCCATGCGGAAAGTCGGGATGTGGGCTCTGCCCACACGTAACACCGAGAAACTCCATAGAAAGTACAAACTCCAACTTCACCTACAAAATTTATGGCAACTTAAATTGCGACACCAGTAATGTAGTATACCTTTTACAGTGTAGCACTTGCGGCGCGCAGTACGTGGGCCAGACAGAGACACCTTTCCGATTGCGGTTTAATAATCACAGATCGCATGCAAAATCAAACCCCACATTTCCCGTTTCAAAACATGTTAGCGATCCAAAACACTCATTTGATAAGCTCCAAGTTACATTTTTACAGTCTGGTTTCAAAAGCAACCGAGATCGCGAACAAAAAGAATCGTACCTTATTCACAAGTTCAAAGCCGCGATCAATAAACATCCCGGCATTATGTCTTCCATTCACGCGGTGAACATACACGATCCTCCTGTATTAGCGTGAGCGTACACATTCCACAGGCTATAGGCCATCCACGATTTATTTTATATAGAGTTCGTTCTAATAATATTTTTAACGGAAAAGGCAGCTGATAACATGTTGCGAGCAGAGAGAATCGTATCTTATTTACAAATTTAATTCAATCCGGGCCGGTATTAATGAAGATCCCGGTATAATGTCATCTATGCATGCAATCTACCTTGATCGACCTGTAGCGGAGTGACTGTAGCTCATTCAATCCCATTAGTACAACCCTTGAATTTTTCCGTGTACCTTTCTGTATTACCTGTCGATGAGTCAACGGGTCATGACCTTCAACAGGCACTTTCCACCTGTTGCTCCTTTTTGAATGTTCTGGGACTGTGATTAACACTGTTAAATTTGCGGTTTTTTTGTGTGTTTTTTTAAGTGGGTTTGTTAATGCGTTTTGGCGTTGATTTACTGTGCGCGCTTATTGCATTTTTTTCTTTACGTCTTTCCGCGGCGTGCGTTGCTGGCCATCTAAGCCGATCCAACTCTGTGAACGTGATGGGTCTTCCGCACCCGACGCGCTCCGTTCCTGGGGTCGCGAAATCTGATGCGGCCTTTCGTTGGCTCCGATGGCTGGCGACGTCTGCTGCGGCCGGGCGCGGCGTGCGCTGGCATAGCAGTTCTTTTTATTTTATTTTATTGGGAATTTTTACACGTGATCTGACACGTAACGCGACCCGGGTGTGGAAAGCGAAAACAACTCTGTGACCGATTTTTGGCAACCAGTCTTGAAGAAGGCCTGTCTCAGGCCGAAACGTCGACCAACTTTACCAATAATATGTTTTAAAAACTCCAACAACCGTCTCAGGTGCGTTTTCTTCCGTATATATATATATATATATATATATATATATATATATTTATATATATATATATATATATATAATATACAGGGTGTTTCAGAGAACTCAGGCCAAATCGCTCCTGCAAAAACTACTCATCGCAACGAAAAAAGGCTTGTGTCGTTTTGGTCCTGGGCCAGGGGCCCATTTAGGAAAACTATTAAAGTCCGCGATAATCAAGTTGTTAATTATTTTTGCGTAATTAACTTTTTTAATATTGTGTTTAAGGGCATGGTTTCAATTATAAAATTGCTCAGCATCATCAAAAACACTAAACCAACGAATTGCAGAACGATAGAAGGCACGCGACGCATTTTACGGCTTTGTGAAAAACCGCACAAATTCGACGGGTTTTAAGTTTCGGTTTGTTATCGGAGCGCATCTCCGCGCCCGACGGTACCGCGCCCCTTGGAGAGATAGTGCAACCAGCCTCTGCTGCGTCGCGCGATGACTGCTCAGCAGAGGTTAGTTGCACTATCTCCGCACGGGGCGCGGTACCGTCAGGGCGGAGATGCTCTCCGATAGCAAACCGAAACCTAAAAACGCGTCGAATTTGTGCGGTTTTTCAGAAAGCCGTAAAATGCGTCGGCAGGCAAAAGCTGTCATTTTTGCCTGCCGTCGCAGGTCCCGTGTTTGACACTCTCTCGCTGCCGCTAGTGTTTTTGCTCTTCCATCTTAGCTTTTTCCCTTCATTTAATAGGTACTATAAAGATACTTTAAATAATTAAAATGTTTTTAGAAATTTTATTTTTTTCTATACAAAATGTTAAACTCGTTATTCAGGTCGATTTTTGGTCAAATTTAACAGGTCCTTACTTTTTCTGTACTCAAGGTAAAGTATCTTTTTTCGCTGTATGAAATGCGCGAAGCAAACCCATTATAGATATAATAATACCATTATGATCTGTTAACTAGCCGCTCCGCCACATTCACGTAAGCGTTTTGAGAAATAACAAATATTGAAAGTTTGAAATCGATTTTCTCAAAAAAGCCATTTTCGTACATTTTTTTTTAAATTATTTTAGATACAATAGTCGACTACATGAAAACAATATCTAGAAATTTAATGTTTTGGTTGTATGCATTCGATTTGAGCTGCAATCGTGTCAAATGTGTGCTCATTTAACTAAAATACAGCAACCTTACCGGCATTGTGCGCCTCTACGATCTCGAAAATATATTTTTATTCTTGTTTACGTTTTTCAAAAAGGACCCATTCGCAAGACTGCTTCTTGCTAGAATGTGAAGTATGTTTGAAGAGGAATGACGCATCGCTGACTAAGCTAGGACTCGAACTCGAACTCGAAGACGTACAATTCGATACCATGTTTTTTTGTTTGTTTTTTAACGAGTTTCAGGACTGGACAAAAAAATACACTTTCCACTTTTTCATGAGACTTGCCGGGCGCGCCCCCAGCAAAGAGCCATATGGCTCGAGAAAGCGCGTGTGAAGTCACGTGCCGTCATCTTGCACTTCGATTTTGCTGAAAACTGGAGTGTCGTGATCCAGCGCGCGTTGCAAGGACATCACTGGAAGAGCAAGATGGTCTCCATCTTTACCTGCCTGGCTACGACCAAACAGCAAACGTCAAGCTTCGGCGTAGTTGGAGACAACATCGCCCATGACTCGTCCCATGCGCTCTTTGCGCTTAACGTTGTCGAAGGGCGGCTGGAGGAAGTATTGCCTATTTTCACGCAACTCGTTTATATTTCAGACGGTGCTCCAACCCACTTCAAAAACAAACACCAGGTGTACGAATTAAAAAAAATAATAATGTCGTCATTCAGTGCATATTCTTCGCATCAGGGCATGGGAAACGCTCGTGTGATGGAGTGGGCGGCGCGCTCAAGCACCAGGCATTCATGTATAACTTGACAACTACAGAATTGTGCTCCATAACGAACGCGCAAAGCTTCGTTGAGGCACTCAGACCGAAAGTCCAAAGAGATCGTTCTATACTCACAATTGCCAAAGAGAAGCTCACGCGTTTCCGGGAGCTCAAGAAAAAAAGTGGGAGAAGGTTTACCCACCAAGGGGCATCCGATGATTACACGTGTGGAGGAAGACACTGTATGGAAGTCGCCCTGAACGTTGCCCGATAGAAAAGATTTGCGAAAGCCCAGAGTATCTACATACACGTGTCAAGGCCAACACGTGCCTCTTCGTGTTTTAAATTTAGAAGATCATCAGTGGGTGCGTGCCGGCATGTTCCAAACTGCAACCGTAGACTGCGTAGCTCCTACACAGTGCAAAAAATGATTCACAGTTACGTCGAGTAGTGAAAAATGCACTGCCAGCTGAAAATGTGCCATTGATGTATTAGTGTATTTTACTGGTTCTGTGCGCGTGTTTCTACATTACTGGGGTGCAAGAACTGTGCAGTCAACCGTCGGCGATCTGCAAGATGCGGGGAGAACAAAACCCGGTGAATATTTTCAGAAGATTTATGTACAAGTTTTGAATGGTGTAAGAATTTATCATTTAATCGTAATAGGCTGGATAATGAGCAGCCACCCTCTTTACTTTGAACCGTTTTATATAGAAACAATTGTTGACATGTTGCGTGGCCTTTTTGATTTGTATATACTTGTTACTCATTGATTTGTTGTGTGCTTATGTGGCTTTTCTCTTATTTAAAGTTTTAAATTACAATGAATATCGCAAGTTCGCCTACTTTACGTTCATTTTTGAAAACGTAAACAAAAATAAAAACATATTTTTGAAATCGTAGAAGCGCACAATGCCGGTAAGGTTGCTGTATTTTAGTCAAATGAGCAAACAATTCACGCGATTGGGGCTCAAATAGGGGACATAGAACAAAAATATTACATATCTAGTTTATTTTTTCTTGTAGTTTACTATAATATCTAAAATAATTTAGAAATTAAAATTTATAAAACTGGTGTTTTTGAGAAAATCGCCATCAAACTTTCAACATTTGTTATTTCTCACAACGTTTACCTGAGAGTGGCGGATCGGCTCGTCAACATATCATAAAGGTATTATATTATATCTATAACGGGCTTGCTTTGGCCTTTCTATAGAGCCCAAGAAAGAAAATTTACCTTAAGTACAGATAACGTAAGGACCTGTCAAATTGGACCAAAAATCGACTTGAACAACAAATGTGACTTTTTGTGAACTACAAATTTTAAATTATTTGGAGACATCAATATACTTTTACAGTACCTATTAAATAAGGGGAAAAAGTTAACTTGGTAGAGGAAAAATTTAGCGGCAACAGAGGGTGTCAAACACGCGACCTGCGACGGCATGCAAAAATACTGGTTTCTGCCACTGCCGCTTTCTACTCTTCGAAATTCGAGAACACCAAATCTGGGCAACATGCCGTTTGCGCCCTCCTTCATTTGAGAAATGCCCCCAGAACATATATTTTTTTTTCGTCAAAATTAAATATTAGACTTTTCTAGCCTGCCCGATTTGAAATGACACCACCCATATATATATATACATATATAACTGAGAGGAAAAGCAAACCCTGATGGAAACAGCTAACGGGCGGTTTATTCTTTCGACGTGTTAGGCACTCGCTTCGTCCCCCCGACGAAGGCCGGACTCCGCCCGAAACGTCGAATTGAATAATGATCGATCTCATGGACCGATATTCAGGTCCATGGTGTGTGCTGTTCCTCGATGCAGTGTATACCCCGACGCCTTCAGGCTCCCCGCCACCATGCGCCGTGATATGTATGCATATGGCATTGTCATGGTGGACTGCCGGGTACAATCAACGAACTGGAATGTCATGGGACCCAGCTGACGAAGAACCTCACAGGGACCTCTGTAGCATTGGAGGAACTTCTCAGCCCGGCCTTTTTTTCGAAGGAGTCGGCGTACCAAAACCCAGTCTCCACAACGTACAGGAGGTGGGGGGATGATGGAGCAGTGCGCTCCTGAGTGCGTACCTGAGCACGCAACATGGAATCGCGAGCTTTCTTTCTCACGGCTTGGAAACGGCGTCGAGAGCTACTCGTAAAGTTCTCTGCTCTTAACTTCCAAACGGCATTGTCACCGGATTCGCAGGGCATAACTGGTGCACGTCTATACACTATTTGGAAAGGGGTAAACTCGGTTGTTGATTGTTCAGCAGTGTTCATGGCAAAGGCTGCGTATGACACCTGCTCGTCCCAGTTGTTTGTGTTGTTCGTTTAGGTAGCTCACCAGTATGCCACTAATGGTGCGGTTGGCCCGTTCAACGAGACCATTTGTTTGTGGATGGAATGGCGCTGCTTGAGCGTCATGGATATCATGGGCTTTCATTTCTCTCCACAAACCGACGGGAAATAAAAGATGAGGCGCGATCACTCACGATGACGCGAGGTACACCACGCCGAAGAATAAGTTGTTGCCGTAAGAACTGCACGATGGTCGACCGCGGTGCTTGGAACGGCACATAACTCTCCCCATTAACTTAGGTAATCAATGGCGACGAGCCACTCGGAGGAGGAGCAAACGGGCCAAGATGGTCGAGGCCGAGAATTTCAAAGGGTGCTTTAGGCAGTAACACAGGCTGGACGCCACAGTTGATAGTGGGGTTCGCGATTTTCCGTGACTGACATTTAATGTGCGACGCTATGTATTCGGCAACGTCTGTGCGAACTCGTGGCCACCAGTAGCGCTCCAAAATCTTCTTTGTAGTCTTGTCTCTTCCTAAATGACCAGCGGTTAGGTTGTCATGACACAGGTGGAGCACGGCGGTACGTAACTGCGTGGGTACAATGGGCAATCAACTTTGCGTTCCACGGTGGCAGAGGAGCTCACGACAGACACGATAGGCGCGGCGTAGACGTCGTTCCGCTGTATGAGAAGGAGATCTCAGTCGTGACACAATATCTTGAACATCTGGGTCTGAAGTTTGAGATTCAGCAAGTTTAAACACAGGGGTGCAAAACTGAACCTCTTCTTTGTTCAGTTCTTCAGCTGGGGCTATCGGATTGCGCGAGAGAAAATCGGCGTCCGTGTGATATTTGCCACCTCCATGACAGATATTCAACTGATACTCTTGGAGTAGTAAAGCCCAGCGAGCAAGCTGGAGGGTAAGGTCTCGTTTCGACTGTAGCCACAGAAACGCAGAGTTGTCTGCAACGGCTGTGAAACGATGACCATACAAGTAGAGCCGAAAGTGTTGTATAGTCCAGATGAGAGCTGGGCATTTCAGCTCCGATGAATGGCAGCGTTGTTCAGCATCGGTGAGCCGCCGACTGGCGTAAGCGATTACTCGTTGAGATTTGTCGGCGTGTTCTTGGAGTAATACAGCTCCAGGGCCAGTTCCACTGGCGTCGGTATGAAGGAAAGATGGGAATTCCATGTTAAAATGGGCTAAGATTGGTTCCCGGAGAAGGCTTTCCTTAATGTCGTTGAAGGCACGTTCCACGCTTATTGTCCATCGCCAAGGGTTGTTTTTACGAAGTAGGAGTGTGAGGGTGTTGCACGACTGGCGAATTGTGGTATAAACCGGCGAAAAAAAGGATGCACAGCCGAGAATGCTCTTCACCTCTGAAAGGCGGCTTGGTCATGGATACTTTGACACCGCTTCCAGCTTTGCAGGGTCGGGTTTGATGCCATTCTTGGCGATAACATGACCAAGATAGAGAACTTCTTCAAAACCTAAAAAGCATTTTTGAGGCTTGATTCGTAAGTTCGCTCGTTGTAGTGCGTCAAGAACAAACTAGAGTCTTCGGTTGTGCTCTTCAAACGTCGTCCCGTATACAATAATGTCGTCAAGATACACCAGTGCCATAGTCCACTTGAGGTGGCCTAGAACTCTATCCATAAGGCATTGAAAGGTAGCTGGCGCGTTGCAAATGCCGAATGGTAATCGCGTAAATTGGTAAAGCCCGGCAGGAGTTATGAGCGCCGATTTTTCTGCATCGTCGGGGTTCAGGGGTACTTGCCGATATCCTGACAAGGGATCAAGGGTTTTGAAGTAATTGGCGCCTTGTGGTCTGTCTAGTGAATCATCAAGGTGAGGTAGGGGATATACGTCCTGTTTCTTGATGCTGTTGACCTTCCTGTAATCAACACAAAAACGTACAGTCCCATCTTTCTTGCGTACCAAGACGACCGGTGACGACCACGGGCTGTTGGATGGTGTGTCGAATCGCTCTATTTAGCATATCGTCAACCTGTGTTCGGATGACGGCATGCTCTCCTGGACCAAGGCGACGTAAGGATTGGTGAATGGGGGCATGATCGCCTGTATTAATGTAGTGTTCCGCAAGGTGTGTGTATCCGAGTTCGTTCGGAGTTAGTGCCACACATGCCCGGTAGGTTGTGATTAGTTGTTTGAGGGATTCAATCTGATGATTGGCGAGGGTTGGACCAAACTGGAACAGATCCCATGGTATTTGTGCGCATTCTTTTGAGGGTTGTGTTGACGATCCTGGTTGATCGATAGCCGCTGTTAGAAGTTCTGTTGGAGTGAGAGGAAACGACTTGCCGACATGGTGTCCTTGCTGCAGAGTCACTGAGTTCTGCCCGAGATTCATCATAGGGATGCTGAAATGACCTGCTATACTTGTAGTCGGCGTTCGCGGTACTGCCACTTCGTAGCCAGGTTTCGAAATCCGGGAAGCCTCATAGACAATGTCACCGTTAAGATGGGGTGAATTTGACCGCACTTTGATCCACATGGCTGTCTCTGGTTGTAGCACTGTTGTAGCCCCGATATTAATATCCCACGTTTCTTCTTTTTGAACTGAGGATGATTGAAAAAACTTGTGTAGTAGAGTTGCCAATACACTTGCTCCATAAGTGATTGTTTCGAGCGTTCTGCAGTTCCAACAACCTTTGCAGCGTCTCCAATGTCACCGCTGTCGTCGGAATGTCGGTTGGTGCGGCCACCGATTGTGAAGTGGTTTCCTCTGGCTGCTGGGCTTGGGAGGGCGGCTCACCGGAAGGCGTCCCTTGTACCGGCAAAGGACGTTGTCGGATTTCGGTCGGCATCCCACCGCTGCCACCAATTTGTCACGGTTCATTTCCTGGGTTATCAAAGTTCCTGTCCTCGATCCCTGTCCCGAGCACCTCTTCTTCTTCTCTTTTTCTTCGTTGTTGCAATATATATATATATATATATATATATATATATATATATATATACATATATCGGTGTTTTTTTTTTAACCCAACCGATTTATAACAAAAAATCCGTACGGTTTGTGCAGGTGAGTTATACGGCCAGGGATACATTATGTGGTTGGCTAATGTTTGCGATAAGTCAGCTAAGCAGGGTGTCGAACCGAACCCGAACCCGAACCGAAAACCGGATCAAACCCGTTATTTTTGACCGAACCGGAACAAAACCGAAACCGAAATCCAACGCTTCATATTGAACCCGAACCGGAACGAAACCTTAATCTGATGTGGCGGTTACCGGTTAAACGAGAGCGGTTCAAGGCCTATTGTGTAAATAATTGGTCTATAGGAAAATTTGCGGGCGTATATTTTTCTTACGTTGGCAAGACTAATCCTACATACTGTGAGATATTTTTGCGTTTCTTTTTTATTGCATGCGTAATAAAAAAATACGTCATCGTCTGGAGAGCTTCAACTTTCCTTTCTTTCTTGGATTGATCCTGGCGGCGCTTGGCTACGGCACAAGCACCGCTTGGCCGGTTGGCTACGAAATGTCCAAGCGTCGGAGCGGATTGCGCCACTTTAGGCACGGAGGCCTACGCGTCGGCGAATGTCTGACCTCAAGATGGACCGCAGTTGCTGTCGATGAGCCATTTAGCCAATCGAGCACCGAGAGCGCACCACGTGACCTTCCGCTTGAGTGCAGCGACACCCTGAAGAAGGGGGGCGAGTATCACGCTGCATGGGCAGTATAGTTTGTAGGGTCGCCTGTGGTCCATTTCAGTGAAAAACAATATTTTCTTCAACGTGCTCAAAGCGTTACCTTACAAAAAAACAAAAAAACATGGTCTGTTTGAGGCAGCTTATTCGGCGACGATTCGCCGACGTAGGGAGCCTCGCCGAGTATGTAGGCTCCCTACGCCGACGTGCCGCGCCGTGGAAGGAGGCCAGGGGTGGAGGATTGAAGGGGGGGGGGGGAAGGGAGGAAGAAAATGGGTCTGTTTATTTTTTTTGCAAGTTTGTGAGAGCAAGGTTAGCATGTCGCCTGTTGAACAATTTTCTCATTTTTGTTTAAACTCCTTTTTTGTCGTCTTCAACTGAGCATTCGAGAAACGTCGTTTGCTGTGGTGGCATTCCTCGAACTTTGTTCGTTTGCTGACAGGTACAAATTACCTGGTCTAAATCCCTCAGACCGGGTCGTAGAGCGTTGTTTGCGATAAAAAGTCAAAGTGACGAGACAAAGCAACGCCACGGAATCTTTAGAACAGCTTTTTTCCGCCGGAACCCGAAGCGCTAGCAAGATGTAGTCACATTTCAGTATACGAGCGTGTTCACGTGCCCGGTCATTGACACATCGGCCAGTTTGGCCGATGTATACACGACCACGGCTTAACGGGATTCAATAAACTACCCCAACTGCGCACTCGACGTCCCTGTTTCTGTGTTTTAAGGCACATTTGTTTCCTCTCGTTCCTCCGTCAGCCACTCTAGGGCATAGCTGTGACCTCTTACTGGGTGCCGAAAACAGGTAGCATGTATAAAAAAAACACTTATGTGCAGAGCAAAACATTCCAAAACATAGGGAGGGCAAGCAATCTAGCTAGAGACCTTTTTACTGTTTACAAAAGCACAGCCCAGCGTAGAATCTTCACAGCCCAGAACGTGCGTGTTTTTCGCTTCGGAAAGCGAGCAAAGTGCGCGCTATACGCCCGAACACTAAAGATGGCACCGGCTACAAGCTCATTTTTGGAAAGGTCTATAGACCCATCCCGAAAATACGCCCTCTTCTGGCAGAGTTTAAAATACTGCACAGCTGCGTGTGCAAAAGACATCATAAAAATGGAAAGCCGATCGCTTATATTTAGTTCACTTAAGAACAGTAACATACAAGTAATAGCCACATTAATGGTTGCGCACATCACTGAGCAGAGTTTCTCTATCTTCCTGAAGAGGGAATTGGGATGGGCCTGTTGCAAGTATCTTGTGCACAGACAAGGCTGCAGGAAGTGCTCGGTCAATATTCAAAGGTCGAGAGAGGAACCGGTTCGAACCGGTTCGCGCTTATTAAAACCGGTAACCGGAGTGATATAATGTGCGCTACCCCAAACCGGAACCGAACCGGAACGAAATACAATGCTACTGAACCCGAACCCAAACCGAACCGAAATAATGACCGGTTCGACACCCTGCAGCTAAGTAATTAAAATTCGTTAATAAACGTTTTAATTAGTGAAAATACATTTATAGTTCAAATTAGAAAATTAAAGAGCGCTATCGGAAACCACAAAATCCACTCTTTCTAGAACGACTTGTGGGAAACTCGGGGGCACGCCAAAGTTACCACTCGTGAAGCAGGCGCAAAGCTAGCAACGGCAGAACGCGGATGATTAGATCATTATCGCGTTCCGGCCCTGCTAGCTTTGCGCCCGCTTCAAGAGTGGTAACTTTGGTGCGACCCCAGTTTCCCACGAGCTTCAAGTCGTTCTAAAAAAAGCTGATTTAGTGACTTTCGATGACGCTCTCTAAGTTTCTAATTGAAACCCTATGTCTATTTTCACTAATTTAAAATGAATTAACGAATTATAGTTAATTATCCAACTTATCGCGAAGATTAGCCACCCACATAATGTCCCCCTGGCCGTATATCTCACCTGCACAAACCGTATTAGTGCATCTTTTACAGATTTTATGTAATAAATCTGTCTGAATTAAAACAAAATCACCCTGTATATACATATCTGTGTGTGTGCCTGTGCGTGTGCGTGTGCATGTATGTGCGTGTGTGTGTGTGTTGTGTTTTGTGTGTGTGTGCGTGTGCGTGTGTGTGTGTGCGCGTGTGCGTGTGTGTGTGTTGCGTGTTTGTTAGTGGTAGGCCAGGGAGGACGAGGAGGGTACGGTGGGAGTTTCATAATGCGACGCCTCGTGAAGCCGTGGCCTGTGACGTCACATGACGTCACAGTTTACCCCACTAAATTTAGCTGGAAAATTGTTGCCACGTGACCTCAACACCAATTCAGTTTCCCCGCCAAATTTAGCGGGAAAAATCATGTCACATGACTTCGTGTCACGTCACCTATGAACAAATTCAGTTCCCCCGAGATTTAGCGGGAAAATTGACGTGACGTGACCTCAACACCAATTCAATTACAAGCTAAATTTAGCGGGGAAACTGAATTGGTGTTGAGGTCATGTGACGTCAGTTTTCCCGCTGAACTTAGTGGGGAAACTGAATGCGCGGTGTTGCATTATGGGACATCACAGACCTACCAACCAATTCAGTTTCTTCGCTAAGTTTAGCGGGGAATTGAATACGCGGAAACGGGCGCCTAAGAGCTGCGCTTTAAAAGTAACTAAGTAGAAGTAACTCGTTACTAGTAACGCGTTACGTACATGTGTGGAACTTTTCTGATACCCACGCAATGACAGTCCTCTTGAACATTGCGATATTTCGTCAAGAAGAGCAGAAATTGACAATTCTCTTAATGTAGGCGATATGAATCATTGCAAAAACAATTTGTGAAGCCGTGGTGTAAAACCTATACGAGGTGCAACAGCATAATTACTGCCTATTGATATTTTGTGACTGTAATCTAAAATATTCCCTAGGAACATTTCGATGTTTTTGCTTTTCAGTTAAAATTCACATTTCAGTGCAGGCGCCGAGGCGTTGATGTCCAAGAAAGCTGGGGATGTGGGGACGCAAGTTCACGAGAACGTTTAATGTAAACCGGAAAGCGCCGTTAAAGTGGGTTATTATCTATTGCTCTCGATTATTCGCTATCTGTTTAGCATACCATTGAGAAACCGGTATATGTTTTGAGCTTTCGTTTATTTTTTTTATTAGTACATACTGCAGCCCCAGTGGGGTCTATGGCAGGAGTGGGAGTTATACACAGACGGTCCAGACATCACTATGAACCACTGTCAACGGCACACAGAAATTCATCTGGTTGTAGTGATCGGATGTTTCCTGGTAACAAATTCCAGCGTTCAATGGTGTGAGGAAAAAAACTGTATTTAAACATATCAGTACGAGGATGAAAAGGTAAAATGTTTAATTCGTGGTGGCTCCTAGTTGCAGTTGGCTTGAGAAACTTTATGTAGCTATCTAAAGAGTCAAAACGTGACGAGTTAATCATGAAATACAAAGACTTTAGGCGCTCAATACCACGACGCTCAGAAAGAAGTCTTAGGCCTAACACGGAAAGGTTAATTAGAAGAAGGAGAAAAGTTTCTGTCATACCGACGACAAATAAAACGCACCGATTTCATTTGAACTGATTCGACTTTATTCATATCGGACTGTTTATAGGGAAACCAAATAATAGAACCATATTCGAGGATTGGGCGAATCAAAGTTTTAAAAGTTAAAAGCTTAGTATCTTGAGGTGCCACACGTAAGGTACGTCGCAGGTATCCAAGTCTTTTAAGAGATTTGTTACATGTCGTATCAATGTGCTTAGACCAAGATAAATCTGGCGTGAAAAGGAGGCCAAGATATCTATATTCAAAAACTATTTCTAGGCATAACTCGTCAAATGAATAATTAAACACAGAAGGTGATGAACGCCTAGAAAAGGTCATAAAAACGGTTTTGCGAAAGTTCAGGTTCATTTGCCAGGTTTTACACCACGTACAAAAATTCACAAAAGAATTGTTAAGAGTTATATGGTCGTCGGAGGAGTTTATCACGTGATATAGTACGCAGTCACCAGCGTAAAGTCGTATCTCAGTGGAAATATAGCGTGGCAAATCATTGATGTATAACAAGAAGAGTAGCGGTCCAAGAACTGATCCTTGTGGAACACCTGATGATACATCAGCTGTACTAGATTTGGATGAGTTAAAGTAGACAAACTGTGACCGACGAGAAAGAAAACTCGATATCCATATCCAGTTGACCAGGTGATGATTATTTAGAATTAGGTTAAGCTTGTGTAGAAGTTTAGAATGAGGAACTGTGTCGAAAGCCTTTGACAAATCTATAAATATCGCATCAACTTGATTACCGATATCAAGACACTAACCAATATCATGAACAAATTCTGTTAGTTGTGTCATAGTACTATAACCGCGTCGAAAACCATGTTGGAAATCGCATAAAATATTGTTAGTTTCGAGAAACTCCATTACATGCCTGTAGACTATATGTTCCCATAATTTGCATGAATATTGTGACGTTATAGAAATTGGTCTGTAGTTTGACAGTGATTGTGAGTTGCCAGATTTGTATACGGGAATGATTTTGGCGAGTTTCCAAGATGAAGGAACTGTGGCCGTTGACAGTGGTTTCTGAAAAATAACCGTGAGATACCGACTGCACCAAAGGGAGTACCGGACAATAAATGAATTAGGAATATCATCAGGACCAGGACTTTTTTTAGTATCTAACTTCAAAATCAGGTTTATTACACCCCGAACGTTCACATCTATGTCGTCAACCGCAGACGGCGAAACATGAGTAAAAGGAGGAACTTCGAAATTATCAACTGTAAATACTGACTGAAAGTATGTATTGAACGCTGTAGCGATTGTCAGCGCGTCCATGGTAGTTACGTCGTTAATTATAAACGAGTTTGAAGTCGTGCTGCCTGGTAAAATAGATATCCAGAATTTTCGAGGGTTGCTTTTTATTAAGTTTTGCAATGTAACTCGGAAATAGAAGTCTTTCGCGGAATTAGTTTTAAGTCGGAGTTCCTCCTTAGCTTGAATAAACTGGGCAGTCTTTACAGGGTCAGCGCAACGTTTTCCACGCCGCAGTCTGCCGACACGTCGCGATAAATGCAAAAATTCCCTTGTTATCCAAGGAGTGACGATGTTATTTTTTTTTTAGTTTTGAGTGGCACAAATCGCTGGATACACGATTTAACCAAGTCTTAAAAAATGTAACGAGTACATTCACGTCACTAGAAATACTAAGTTGTTCAAACACTTCAAAGGAATAGCTTAATGAGTCAATTATGGACACGTCATCGGCACGGTTAAAATCAGCAAAAAGTGTGGTACACAAAACGTGTTTTAGGAACAGAATAAGCAACAGAAACAAAGACTGCCTTATGATCTGATATACCGTCAACGACTTCACATTCAAAACGGTTTTCTAGAAGAGGTATACTAAGAAAGACCAAATCTAAAACTGACGACTCTCTCGTGCTCTCCAGAACAATCTGCTTTAAACCAAGTGACAACGAAAAGTTCACTAACTCTCTACATATTTGAACGTCAGAACCAGATAGCGAAAAAGATGACCACTGAATGCCAGGTAAATTAAAATCACCCATTAATATTAAATTGGAAGAAGACAGGTTATGCTCGTACATAAAGTCACATAAAGCGTGTAACTGATCAATGGGAGAGCCGGGAGGGCGGTAGACAACGCCAACAACTAAAGATATATTTTCCACATTAAGTTTGCACCACACTGATTCAATCTGGGGAGGACCCTGTATAACTGAAAATTTAATATTGGTCTTTAAAAAGAGTGCGACGCCACCGCCACGCCCGTACTTCCTATCACCTCTAACCACGCAGAAACCAGAGGGTGTAATTTCGGTGTCATATATGCCATCATGTAACCACGTTTCAGTGACTCCAATAATGTGAGCAGAGTGGAGAAAAATTAGTGACAAAAAATCAGGGAACTTGTTTACTAAACTTCTGGCGTTAACATTCAAGACACAAAGATTGTCACTTAAACCGTCTTTTAAACCGCGGCCGAGTCAACGACCACCAGTAGACGGGGCGGTGGTAGCAGCCTGGGCGGTGTAGTCGGAACACTTAACCAGAGTGTTAGTTTTATCATCCCAATTATATCGCTCATTATTAATGAACACATGATCATATCGAAGGCGGACGGTGGAGCCACTGTCGCGGAAGGAGGCCGATGCATCCCATATTTTCTTTCGAACAGAACGGACATGAACTAGAGAAGTCTTCCGATATACGAATATCGGAACCCTTGAGCTTGAAAGAATTTTTCAATACTTCCATTTTTTCGCGGAAGTCAAGGAGTTTCATAATGACAGGACGTGAACGATCGTCGTGTTTTCGACCTATTCTATGGCACCTTTCAATACGTGGGCAGTTAATATTCAGTTTATCCGAGAATATTTCGGATATGTTAGAAAGTAATGACTCACTAGTTTCGTCTGCCCTTTCCGTGAGGCCATGCAAGATTAGATTATTTCTACGCGAACGGTTTTCCATGTCGTCATTCTTCGAGACGAGTCTGTCTACCACGCCAGACAATGACTTAAGTTCTATAAGCAGATTGTCACAAGATGTACAAGGGACACTTGGCGTGGCGGAAGACGACTCAAGGGCAGCCACTCGTGCTTCAAGAGCGTCAAATCGGGAGTTAACTGACTGATGGAATAATTTGATTTCAGCTATGTCCTGAGCCATTCTTTTCTGGCCAGCCAGCAATTCAGCAAACATATCCGAAACTGTGGGTTGTCTCTCGATATCTCCTCCGTCATTATCGCTCTCACCCGAATTAGCAGCCCTCAAGTCCTCTGAAACCGAGCTGTTACTGGAACAGGACTTAGAAACTACGTTATCTTGTTTTGTTTTTTTGCTGTTTTTTTGGGTGGTCCTGGATTCGTTTCAACGTCTCCACTCAGGAGAAGGCCATTAATGCAATACACCAGCTGAGAGCACAGGTCAACAAAACAACAAATACCGTGATCGTAAGCACGTGGGCGAGGAAATAGCAGTAAAAAGCGATTATCGGACCGTACACAATGAGCGTTCTGAAGGTAACATACCTGCGAAAGAAGCAGACAGCGGTTGAGCATACTGTCCTCGCTGCTATTGCCTCGCCCACTGAAGAGGAAAGATGTCGGTGAAGCTTTTCTATCCTTGTTAACCGACGTCACAGAACTGGGCTTTTCGATGATTGGACGATCCAGGAAGACATCACCGGAGGGGTGACTTGCAGATTCACGGTTTGTAGGCCATTAAGGAAACCATGATCACCCTCAATTCCGCTGGCAAGGAAGTCCGTGCACGAACAAGCCGGGTCGACCACGCAACAAGGGAAAGTTGACGAAGCAGGAAGGGCCGGCAGTAGCTGGTAACCGTGCGCCGCGGTAGTATTGAACACTCGGTCATGCCATTTATAAATGGCATGACCGAATGTTATTGACAAAACTTAAAGCATTCCGTTCCTTTTTCTCAGAGACGACGTAATGGGCCATATGTGCTGACGGTATGTGGGGAGTGCCAGGTGAGTGTCGCGGCGTCTGGAGTCCGCTCAATTACCAAGCCTCTTTCTACCAACCATCCGCAGATCGACACAACTTAAAACAACTGGGCGCGTGCTGATGACTTCCTTCAGATAGTCGCCCCTGAATCCTCGAATGTTTCTTCTTAAACGTGATGCAGCAGAGCTGGCCCACTGCTGCGACGCAAAAAAAAAGAGCAGAGGGCTTAGTCCTATTAATAACATTCGGTACGGAATTTGTGGACAAAAACTCGAAATAAAGATAGTCCCTCAACATTATGTTAAAATTATTTGCTAAGCCTAAAAAACGTACTTTTAATACATTTTAACAATGCTTTGTGCTTAACATAAACGTTTTCGTGAATTTTCGTTTTGAGAAAAATTCTGTAATTGTGTGTAAAGTGTTCTTCGAACTTAATAACCCTGCCACTCGGTTGCCCAAATATTGCTACGCGCGTCGCCGACCGAGCGCGCGCGTGGCCGAATGGTTAGCGCGCTTCACTGTCTAGCGGAAGGTCTAGGTTCGATTCCAACCAGCGGAATGTCCTTTTATTTATTCTTTCAACTTGGCGTTTTCGTGAGTTTGAGAACAATCTCGTCTGATCGAGTGCGGAATGTTCTACGCGCCGAACGTTCTAGGCCGAATGTTCCAGAGACCCACGCGGCTACAAAAGGTGCTCCGGGTGGCGAGCTGCAGTCAGTCTCACGCCAGCGTACGATCCTGCTGTAACGCCGCCATCGACGCCCGCGGCGCTCTACTGTTATCTTCTGTATGTTTTCTTTTTGTTTTGGGCACAAGTTCGCCCCATTAAACGTTTAGTTTCTTCACTTATCATCGCCTCATCAATTGTCATTCGTAAAATTTTGTTGGAGGTGCGGGGTAGACCTTTCTATGCCCGTGAAGCGTACCCCTCCGAAGGCATCCCAGCCAGGTGAGGTGCTCAGCCCCGGAAGGCAACTCTTCGCAGAAGACGCCAACGCCCGAGCAAGCCGCAGTAACAAAGACCAATCCCCGGAATTTGGACCCCTGCCGCAGAAACCGAAGAAGAAGAACCCGAGGATGACCACTCCAACCGTCGTTGTCGCTGCCCGTACGCTGCCCGTCGTTGTTGCTGTCGCTGCCCATACGCCCGTATCCTTCCAAAGTGAACCTTATGAAGACGTCGAGGACTGGCTACAGCAGTACGAGCGAGTGACCCAGCACAATCGATGGAGGGAAGAACAGCGCCTACAGAGTCTTTACTTCAGACTCGGAGGAATGTTCAGGCTCTGGTTCGAGAATCGCGAAGCTTCCCTGACCTCGTGAACCACCTGCAATGATGCGCTGAGACGGACTTTCACCAACCAATATCGACGGGAGAGGGCCGAGGACCTTCTTCGAATGGGGACCAAGGGCGCAAACGAGATGATCACCAGTTTTGTCGAGGATGTTCTCCGCCTGGTCGCTCGCGCCGACCCTCAAGCCATCAACGAAAAGAAGCTGCGGATCCTGATGCGAGGCGTAAAGAATGATATCTTCGGTGGTCTTGCCCGCAACCCCCTGCCACTTTCGAAGATTTAATCAAGGAAGCCACGAACATGGAACGTGCCCTCCTCGCAAGACCCATGTGTGGCGCACGGTCGAGAGGCGACCGCTGCTCTACCGCTGCGGTGAGGCCGACCACTTCTATCGCAGGGGCCCATACCGTCAAATGGACCTATACGAGAGTTTGCGCCGAACAACCCTCGCCCAAGGTACGGCGAACGCCCTCGTGACATCGAGGAATAGCTCCGTCGCCCTCCGTCACCAGCGCCGACAGCACCACGAGGTTCCCGTTCTCCAACTCCCCGACGTTCCGCATCGACCTCCTGTCGGTCTCGCCCGTGACAGCCTGTCTTCCATTTCCCGCCGGGAAAACTAAGCGCGGCAACTCCCAGAGGTGAAGTTGCCGTTGACGGACGACGTAAAGAACCTCCACGAACGCCGGTACACTCCCACTCTCCCGACGCCACGCATTGCAACGACGCGCCGGCAACGGTGCCCAACAACTTAAACGTTGTTATCGACGGCCACGACGCATCGGCACTCGTGGACACCGGAGCAGACTACTCCATCTTGAGTGGGAGGCTCTCTCGCCAACCTTGGAAAAGTGACGACGCCGTGGGATGGGATGCAGATACGAACCGCTGGAGGACACCTGATCACACCTGTCGGAAGGTGCACTGCTCGTGTCGACATTCACGGCGAAACGTGTCCTGTCAAATTTGACGTTCTACAAGATTGTTCTAGAGAAGTCATTCTCGGCATGAACTTTCTGTGTGAATACGGCGCCGTCATCGACCTTGGAGAAAACAGATTGACGCTGCGGACACCTGTTCCGCCTTCACAGGACCCCCAAGCTGCATCATCCGCCGTCCGATTCGCTGCCGACCATGTGAACCTGCCGCCGCGATCAAGTATTTTCGTAACCGTCGTGAACGATGCAGCTACCTGCGGCCAAGTTGTTCTGGAAGGTAACCCCAAATCGCTTCTGGGAAGAGGTATAGGCTTCGCAAGATTAGTAGCTGAACTTCGGGATGGGCGCACTGTGGTCCTCGTGACGAACTTCCGACAAGAAACGCAACACCTCACTAAAGGTGCAGTGGTGGGCCATGTCGAGGAACTCCGGAAATGTGCCAAAATCGTAACGATTACGGAAGAATCATCGCCGCCTCAGCAAGACTGTACGTTCCGAAACGAAACGACGACAGCTGAGTGACCACCTCGGCGAATACAGTGACTGCTTTTCGACGTCGTCGAAGTGCGCCAAACCACCGTGGCGAAGCATCACATCGTTACCAAGGAAGGCGCACTCCCTGTGCATCGATCGCCATACCGAGTCTTTGTAAAATAAAGGGAGGTCATACAAAAGCATGTGCGATAAATGCTGAACGACGACATAATCCAGCCTCAAAGTAGTCCGTGGGACCCTCCACTCGTACAGGTTAAGAAAAAGGACGAAACGCTTAGGTTTTGCGTGGACTACCGTCAGCTGAACGCGGTGAAGAAGAAAGACATCTACCCACTCCCCCGCATAGACGACATGCTAGATTGGCTGCGCCATTCTCGATATTTTTCATCAATGGACCTGAAGAGCGGCTACTGTCAGATCGAAGTCGACGAATGGGACCGAGAGAAGACTGCCTTCGTCACGCCCGATGGACTGGACGAGTTCAAGGTGATGCCCTTTGGACTATGCACGGCACCAGCAACTTTCCAGCGTGTCATGAACACTGTACTGGCTGGGCTGAAATGGCAGAGCTGTCTCGTCGGCCTTGACGACGTCGTAGTGTTTTTCGGAGAATTCGGCGAGCACTTGCGACGACTCCGAGCTGTTCTCTAAGTAATACAAACCGCCGGCCTCACTCTCAAGCCATCGAAGTGTCAGTTCGCCTATGACAAACTGAAGTTCCTAGGCCACGTGGTTAGCAACGATGGTGTTTTCCCAGACCCAGAGACGACTCGCGCCGTCGCGGCATTTCCAGCGCCAACAGACAAGAAGGCCGTACGAAGATTCCTTGGACTATGTGCGTAGAATCGGCGCTTCGTTCGCGTTTTTGCAAGAATTTCCGCACCGCTCACAAACCTCACGAAGGATGCCCAGAAGTTCGAATGGACCGAGCAGCAACAGCAAGCATTCGACGAGCTGAAGCGACAACTCCAGACCCCTCCAGTTCTTGGACACTTCGATCAAGATGCGGAAACCGAGATTCATATGGACGCACGAAACGCAAGACATGGCGCGGTACTGGTTCAAGTTCATAAAGGCACCGAGCGAGGAATTGCCTACGCAAGTCGGACACTGTCCAAAGCGGAGATAAATTACTCCACGACTGAAAAGGAATATCTTGCGGTCGTCTGGGCCATCACGAAGTTTCGCCCGTACTTGTACGGGAGCCCATTATGCGTTGTCACGGACCACCACTCGCTCTGCTGGCTTGCGAAACTAAAGGACCCTTCAGGACGCCACGTACGATGGAGCCTCCGACTGCAGGAGTTAAACATGACTATGGTCTCCACGTCAGGCCGCAAGCACAGCGACGCCGACTGCCTGTCCAGAGCCCCTGTCGAGACATCTCCCGGAAGCAACGACGACGATGACGAAGAGTGCTTTCTAGGCGCAGTGAACACCGACGACATGGCACGACGTCAAAGAGACGATCCTGAATTGCGGGCGCTAATCGAGCACCTCGAGAAACGAGGCGGTACTATCCCCCATGTCTTCTCGAGAGCCTCGCCGACTTTCGTCCTCCGACAAGGTGTACTCTACAAAGAGAACTTCGGAGACAACAGCTCGCCATGGCTCCTGGTAATCCCTACCGACCTTAGAGCGGAGATCTTTCAAGCCTGCCACGACGACCCGACATCCGGACACCTTGGTTACAGCCATACGCTGGCCGAATTCGTGAAAGGTATTACTGATCCAAGCTGCCGAAAACGGTTCACCTCTACACACGATCGTGCCACGAGTACCAGCGACGCAAGAAACCGCCGACGAAGCCGCCAGGTTTCCTGCAGCCGATTGCTCCTCGGACCGCACCGTTCCAGCAGATCGGAATGGATCTACTTGGTCATTTCCCACTATCGACGCAAGGGAACAGATGGATAATCGTCGCCACAGATTATCTCACGCGGTACGCCAAAACGAAAGCCCTCCCTCAGGGACTGCTGTGGAAGTCGCCAAGTCTTTCATCCAGTCCATCGTCCTCCGGCACGGCGCTCCCGAAGCTCTGATCTCACACTGTGGATCATCGTTCAGGGCCAGCTGACACAAGAAATCCTTCGTCTCAGCCACACCAGCCATCGGCGCACCACGGCGTACCACCCGCAGACCAACGGGCTGACGGAGAGATTCAACAAGACTATTGCCGACATGATCTCCATGTACGTCGACGTGGAGCGCAAGGTTATGGGACGAGGTGTTGCCGTACGTCACATTTGCCTACAACACGACCGTGCAAGAGACAACCGGCGTGACACCCTTTCAATTGGTTTATGGTGGCAAAGTAACAACAATGCTGGACGCGATGTCACCCCACGAACCGGCTGTCGACGGAAGCGACGACGCCCAGGTGGTTGCATAACGGACAGAAGAAGTCCGTCAGCTCGCCAGACTTTGGATTCAAGCCGAACAACGTGTCGACACTGGCCGCTACAACCTTCGTCGTCGGGACGTCCACTTCCAGCCCGGAGACAGGGTGTGGGTGTGGACACCGGTCCGCCGCCGTGGTCTTAGCGAGAAACTCCTGAAGCACTACTTCGGGCCCTACAAAGTGCTTCGTCGACTTGGGGATCTAAACTTCGAGGTGATGCCCAACGGAACAGGGACTTCATCGCGCCGCCCTCCACGACCGGAAGTCGTCCACGTGGTGCGCCTCAAGCCTTACTACGATCGATAGGACTATGAATCGCGTTTTGTACTACGCTCGATAGGGTTGTGTTGTACAAGTCCCCGTAGTTTGCAAATATTTTTGTTTGTTTTGCTGTTTTGGTTCCCGGCACGTCGCATCGAGACGATGCGCTTTTAAAAGGGGAGAGTAATGCCACGCTCGTCGCCGAGCAAGCGCGTGCGTGCCCGAATGGTTAGCGCGCTTGACTGCCACGCGGAAGGTCTAGGGTCGATTCCAGCCAGCGGAATGTCCTTATATCTATTCTTTCAACTTGGCGTTCTCGTAAGTTCGAGAACATTCTCGTCTGATCGAGTTCGGAATGTTCTACGTGCCGAACGTTCTAAGCCGAATGTTCCAAAAGCCCACGCGGCTACAAAAGGTGCTCTGTTTCCTATTAAACATTTAGTTTCTTCACTTATCATCGCCTTATTAATTGTGATTCGGGACAATATTGTAGGCAACTCAAAGACTAATTGATCACCGGAGCAGTTGAAATGTCTTCACCATTCTAGGTAATGATGAGGGATCAAAACCCCACTACATAGTTGGACCGGTAGGTCCAGTAATAGCACAAAAAGTGCCTAAAACGAACCATTTCATGACGGCGTTAAGTTTGGGGGACTCTGTATTTCTCGACGGTATATGAGAGCCACTATATTTTAAAACATAAATAAAAGTGTTAAGCATGCCGAGCTTCTCATCAGGCTTAGTGTGCGTGACAAAGCGCCAGTTGGAATATATTTTTGTTCCCCTAGTGCCGCAGTATTCAGGATAAGACTTCGTATTATTATTATTTTATTTATTTTGAGTGACCCACAAAAATGTTGACGCCTTTTAGTGGTGCACTTATAAATGTTAGATACGAGTTTCAAAGGGTAATATTTATCAGGGGTTTCCCCAGAAATTGAAATTAGCGGGCGTGTCTAAATTTGTGGGGGGGGGGGGTATTGAAAAGAGAGGAGTCGTTGCGAATTAAGGGGGTGCCTCTAGAAAAACAAGGAGGGGTGTAGGCCCCCTCCCTCCGGGGGGGGGGCGTGTAGGGAAATCACTGATATTTATACACCGCTGTTTGCCTTACCCAGATTTTTTTAATGTTTTCACATGCTATTCGACAAGCTGGACGTGTGTATGGAAACCTTCGTGTATTACACAAAACACGCTTAATTATTTTTTAAAATCAAAGCCAACGTGCCAAAAAAAAAGGCTCGAGGTACATCTAAGCACTTCTTTTGAGCTCTGGATCCGAAAGCATGACTGTTGTTCTAGCGCGCGTCCTCGTGAAGTTGCTGCGCCTCGCTGAGATCGCCGTGCCGCCGCTCTACCGTGTTCACGGAATCGGCTGCAGGAATCGTCTGGCGCGCTCGGGCGGCGGCACAGCCGCTCGAGCGCGCCAGACGATTTTGTTACGCTGGCGGCGCTAGAGTTTCTTTATAGACCTTTTCTGCAAGTGCGCCGCCATCTTGAATTGACGTCACTTCCAGTATGGGCGAAAACATTGTTTTGCCTTTGCCACGCCAATAGAAGGCATTTAGGATATAAGCGTAACCGTCACACTTTCTCGTTTTGCCTCCCCTTTATTTTTTTACTATTTGCAGGTTGAAACGTTGGATTATTTTTTCGTCGCCCATACCGTATACGCCTCTTAGGTGGCTGGGGACGAGAGTACACAGAAATGGTCTATAGACTCCCCACGGGAGCAAGAGTTGCGCGTCTGTTATCCACGTGCCGCCGCTCCGCGTGCAGGAAAGACGGCACTGAGGGAATGAATGCGCCCGTAAAAAGCCAAAGTTGCGCATTAAAAAAAATGTTAAATGCGACAGTGTTGTTTTTTTTTTAACGAGTTTTAGAAGTAAACAAAAAAATACATTCCCCACTTTTTCATCAGACGCACCCAGCGAAGAGCCATATGGCTCGAGAAAGCGCATGTGAAGTCACGTGCCGTCATCTTGCACTTCGATTTTGCTGAAAACTGCAGTGTCGTGATCCAGCGCGCGGTGGAAGGACATCACTGGAAGAGCAAGATGGTTTCCATCTTTACCTGCGTTGCTACGACCGAACAGGGGACGTTAAGCTTCGGCGTAGTTGGAGACTACATCGCCCATGACTCGTCCCATGCGCTCTTTGCGCTTAACGTTGTCGAAGGGCGGCTGGAGGAAGTATTGCGTATCTTCACGCAACTCGTTCATATTTCAGAAGGTGCTCCAAGACACTTCCAGAACAGGCACCAGGTGTATGAATCTAAGAAAAAGAACGTCGTCACCACAGGAATATTCTTCGCATCGGGGCACGGGAAAAGCTCGTGTGATGGAGTGGGCGGCGCGCTCAAGCACCAGGCATTCATGTATAACTTAACAACTCCAGAATTGTACTCCATAACGAACGCGCAAAGCTTCGTTGAGGCACTCAGACCGAAAGTCCATAAATATCGTTCTATACTCTCAATTGCCAAAGAGAAGCTCACGCGTTTCCGGGAGCTCAAAAAAAAAAAAAAAAGAATGGGAGAAGGTAAACCCATCAAGTGGCATCCGATGCACACACGTGTGGAGGAAGGCACTGAATGAAGGCGCCTTGAACGTTGCCCGATAGAAAAGATTTGCGAAAGCCCAGAGTATCTGCATACACGTGTCAAGGCCAAGACGTACCTCTTCGTGTTTCAAATTTAGAAGATCATCAGTGGGTGCGTGCCGGCATGTGCAAAACTGCAACCGTAGACTGCGTAGCTCCTACACAGTGCGAAAACTGATTCGAAGTTACGTCGAACTAGTAAAAAATGCACTGCCTGCTGAAAATGTGCCATCGATGTATTAGTGTATTTTACTGGTTCTGCGGCCGCGTTTCTTTAATTGTGCAGTCAACCGTCGGCGATCTGCAAGATGAGACGAGAACACAACCAATGCATATTTCCAGAAGTTTTATGTACAATATTTGAATGGTGTAAGAATATATCATTTAATCGTAATAGGCTGGATAATGAGCACCCACCTCCTTTACTTTGAACCGTTCTATATTGAAACAATTTTCGACGTGTCGCGTGGCCTTTTGATTTGTATATACTTGGTACTTATTGTTTTTGTAGTGTGCTTATGTCGCTTCTTTCTCATTTCAAGTTTGAAATTACAATGAATATCAGAAGTTCGCCTACTTCACGTTCCTTTTTGAAAACGTAAACAAAAATAAAAACATATTTTTGAAATTGACGCACAATGCCGATAAGGTTGTTGTTGTATTTTAGTCAAATGAGCCCACAATGCACACGATTGCGGCTCAAATAGAGGACATGCAAGCAAAATATTACATTTCTAGATTATTTTTTCTTGTAGTTGACTATTATATCTAAAATAATTTAAAACTAAAAATTTATGAAACCAGTGTTTTTGAGAAAATCGACATCAAACTTTAAACAGTTGTTATTTCTCACAACGTTTACGTGAAGGTGGCGGAGCGGCTCGTCAACAGATCAACATGGTATTATATTATATCAATAATGGGCTTGCTTTGGGCTTTCTATAGAGCTAAAGAGAGAAAATTTACCTTAAGTGCAGACAAAGTAAGGACCTGTCAAAGTTGACCAAAAATCAACCTGCACAACGAGTTTGACTTTTTTTTAATAAAATTTCTAAAAATGTTTGACAGTAATAAAGTATCAAAGTATCTTTACTGTACCTATTAAATGAGGGGACAAAGTTAAGATGGTGGAGGAAAAATATTATGCGGCAGCAGAGGGTGTCAAACACCGCGACCTGCGACGGCAGGCAAAAATACTAGTTTCTGCCACTGCGGCTTGTACGCTTCGTAGCTTGAGAACAAAAAATTTGGGTGACATGGGGTTTCCGCTTTCCTTCAATTAAAAAATGCCCCCAAAACTTTTTTTTTTTCAAAATTAAAAATTATATTTTTTAGCCTGCCCGATTTGAGATGAAACCACATACCTATAAATATATATGTGCATATACCGGGTTATTTTTCCTTTAATTCGAACAGATTTATTACAAAAACATCCGTAAAAGTTGCACTAAAACGGTTTGTGCAGGTGAGTTATACGGCCAGTGGTACATTATGTAGGTGGCTAATCTTTGCAATACGTTGGCGAATTAATTAAAATTTGTTTCATAACTTTTTATTTAGTTAAAATAGACATATGGTTCCAATTAGAAACTTAAAGAGCGTTATCAAAAAACACTAAATCAACTCTTTTAAGAACGACTTGAAGCTGCTGGGAACCTCGAGGGCGCGTCAAAGTTAGCACTCGTGAAGCAGGCGCAAAGCTAGCAGCGGCAGAACGCGGATGATGAGATCATTATCGCGTTCCGCCACTGCTACCTTTGCGCCCACTTCACGAGTGGTAACTTTGGTGTGCCCCCGAGTTTCCCACGAGCTTCAAGTCGTTCTAAAAGAGCTGATTTAGTGGTATTTGATGACGCTCTCTAAGTTTCTAATTGGAACCCTATATCTATTTTCACTAATTAAAAAGTTAAATAACGAATTTTAGTTAATTAGCCGACTTATCGCAAAGATTAGCCACCTAAATAATGTCCCCCTGGCCGTATGACTCGCCTGCATAAACCGTATTAATGCCTCTTTTATGGATATCTTTTTAATAAATCTGTTGGAATTAAAAAAATTACCCTGTATATATCTCTGCGTGCGTGCCTGCGTGCATGCATGCATGCGTGCGTGCGTGCGTGCGTGCGTGCGTGCGTGCGTGCGTGCGTGCGTGCGTGCGTGCGTGCGTGCGTGCGTGTTTGTGTGTGTCTGTGTGTGTATGTGCGCGCGTGTTTGTGTGTGTGTGTGTTTGTGTGTGTGTGTCTGTGTGTGTCTGTGTGTGTTTAGTTTGAGGGCAGGCCAGGGAGGACGAGGAGGGCACGGCGGGAGTCCCATAATGCGACGACGCGCGGTGTTTGTTTCAACGTGAAACTTTTTGGCTAGTTGCTCCGGATTTTGTGAAGCCAGCATCTCGTGAAGCCGTGGCCTGTGACGTCATATGACGTCACAGTTTACCCCACTGAATTTAGCTGGAAAATTGTTGCCACGTGACCTCAACACCAATTCAGTTTCCCCGCTAAATTTAGCAGGAAAAATGACGTCCCCTGACTTTGTGTCACGTCACCTGCGAACAAATTCAGTTTCCCCTAGATTTAGCGGGAAAATTGACGTGACGTGATCTCAACACCAATTCGATTCCCCGCTAAATTTAGCGGGAAAACTGAATTGGTGTTGAGGCCATGTGACGTCAATTTTCTCGCTAAACTTCGCGGGGAAACTGAATGCGCAGTGCTGCATTATGGAACATCACAGACCTACAAACCAATTTAGTTTCTTCACTAAATTTATCGGGGAATTGAATACGCGAAAACGGGCGCCTAAGAGCTGCGCTCTAAAAGTAACTAAGTAGAAGTAACGTGTCACGTACATGTGTGAACTTCTCTGATACCCACGCAATGACAGTCCTCGGGAACATTGCGATCTTTCGTCAAGAAGAGCAGAAATTGACAATTTTCTTAATGTGGCCCATGGGATTCAATGCAAAAACAATTTGTGGAGCCGTGGCGTAAAAACTATACAGGTGCAACGGCATAATTACTGCTTATTGATATTTTTGCGACTGTCATCTAGAATATTTTAGGAACATTTCGATGCTTGTTTCTGTTCAGTTAAAATTCGCAGTTCTGTGTATGCGCCCAGGCGTTGATATCCAAGTAAGTTGGAGATGTGGGGACGCAAGTTCACGAGAACGTTTAATGTAAACCGGAAATCGCCGTTAAAGCGGGTTATTAGTTATTGCCCTCGATTATTGGCTATCTTTTTAGCATAGCATTGAGAAACCGGTATTTGTTTTGAGCTTTTCTTTATAAATGGCATGACCGAATGCAATTGACAAAACTCACAGCATTCCGTTCCTTTTTCTTAGAGTCGAGGTTGTGGGTCATATATGCTTTGAATGTATGTGGGGAGTGCCAGGTGAGTGTCGCGGCGCGTGGATACCACTCGATTATCAAGCCTCTTTGTACAACCGTCCGCAGATCGACACAACTTAAAACAACTGGGCGTGTGCCGATGACTTCCTTCAGATAGTCGCTCCTAAATCCTTGAATTTTTCTTCCGAAAAATGATGCAGCAAAGCTAACCCACTGCTGCGACGCAAAAAAAAAGAGCAGAGGCCTTAGTTTTATTAATAACATTCGGTACGCGATTTGTGGACAAAAACTCGAAATAAAGATAGTCCATCAATGTTGTGTTAAAATTATTTGCTAAGCCTGAAAAACTTAATTTTAACCCATTTTAACGACGCTTTGCGGTCAAAATAAGCATTTTCGTGAACTTGCGTTATGAGAAAACTTCTGTAATTCTGTGTAAAGCGTTCTTTGAACTTAATAACGCTGCCACTAGGTTACGCAAATATTGTAGGCAACTCAAAGACCAAATCATCACCACAGCAGCTGGAATGTCTTCAACATTCTAGATTGTGATCGGGGATCAAAACCACACCACATAGTTGGACCGGTAGGTCCAGTAATATTACAAAAAGTGCCTAAAACCAACCATTTCATGACGGCGTTAAGTTTCGGGAACATTGTATTTCTCCACGGTATATGCGAGCCCCTATTTTTTTTTAAACAAGAATAAAAGGGTTAGACAGGATGAGCACCTCATTGGCCTTAGTTTGCGTGGCGAAGCGCCAGTTGCAATAGGGCGAAAATTTGTGATAGGCTTCTCGGCGCATATGCAAATATATTTCTGTGCCCCTAGTGCCACAGCATTCCGGATATTATTATAATTTTATTTATTTTGAGTGACCCTCAAACAACTTGACGCCTTTTTAGTGGTGCACTTATCAATGTTATACAGGAGCTTCAAAGGGTAATATTTGTACACTGTTGTTTTTCCTTACCTAATTTTGAAAAATGCTTTCACCTGCCATTTTTTAAGTAAACAAGCTGGACGTGTGTATGGAAACCTTCGTATATTATATTTACGCTTAATTATTTCTTAAAATAAAGGCAATAAACACTACAAGTGACAAAAATAATTTCCAATCTGGCAATAACAAATGGCTACGACATTGCTTCGCATCTTAAAATAGAGCTTCAAATAAATCGTCTTTTCGAATGTATTGATCTATATGTCCATACCATATATTTAGGGGTGTGAGAATATTCGCCATTTTCCAATAACGAATCGAATATTACCCTATTCGATTCGTTAATCGAATCGAATAATAATTTTCAAAAGTTTCGAATATTTTTCGAATAATTTCAAGAATAGTCGTTACGGTGTCGCGCCGCGAGATTTCCCTTCGCAGGCGTCCCACAAAGCGCCGGCACGCCTGCCATACAGGCCCGCAAGATGGCAATGCGTACCCTCGTCTCCGATACAATAATTATTACCATCGGCAGCAGCAGCTTCTCTCTATACGTACGTTGCTGTTGCCTCCATTAGGGACCACTGTGTTAAGTAAAACCCCCATGGAAGCGATTCGGCAAAAGACGAGACAGGTGACGTCGATCCGCTTTGCTGTCGCTCGGTCAGTCGCGCGATGAGGCAAACCACATGAAAGTGGCGTGAGCAAGCGACCAAGACGATGATGACGCTTTCTAGCAATTTAAACACCGAGCGACGCGACAAGCGACAGTGAGAAATATCCATCACTCGCTGCTGACTATCGTCGCTGTCGCTAGGCTTGTCTCTCGCTTAATCGCTTCCATGCGGTTCAGCCTTCAGGGACCGCTTTTGCACGAAAATGCTCGTGCACGCCTTCGGAAAGCGTGTCGTGGAAACGTTTCAGAACTGGTTGCAACGGTACCGCCGCTCTGTATGAGCGAAGTGGAAGTGGCAGAAGCGGGAAGTTGTTCGAAGAGAAAGCGCAAAGAGTGTAGAAGTGTTTCGGCCGCTCCCATGCAACCAATCGAAGAACCTACAACAGCTGCTTGTGTCGAGTCTTTCCTAACAGTTTCCATGGTTCCACTTGTTCAGTGTGTGAAGATATTGCTTTTTGAGGGCGCAAGTGAAACAAGACAATACGTTTTCCCACAATCTTCTCAGATCAGTGAAAACAAGGTTCCTGGACGTAGTACAAAGGCACATCACGCTTTTTCCACCTTCCTTGATCTTCGATTCAAGGACATCAGCTACAACAAGGAATAAAGAGAGATGTAGAGTTCTCCTAAGTACATTGTTTCAGGATGTACCAGGCTCAAACGAACTCTGATTTTATGTTCAACATCCACGTGAACTGTGATATTATGTTTAGCATTCTAAGATTTTAGTAGCTTTGACTCTATTTAATTTTATATCGTTGAACTCTAGTCATTATCGTCTAGTAGCGTTGTTAGAGTAATTTTAAGAAACATTTTGGAACAATCAAAATAATTTTATGATCTCTTTGCTCTTCATTAAGTAGTTGTCTACTTACTATTCGGAAACTATTGGAAAATTATTCGATTCGTATTCGTATTCGATTTGGTGCCACAATTATTCGATTCGTATTCGTCATTTGGTCCACATTATTCGGATTAGATTCGACAAAATTCACTATTCGCCCACCCTTACATATATTACATCTGATTCTTATTTGGTATCTTAGACCATACAAAAAGATCTTCACACGAAAAAACACATTGTTCAGAAACTTTCTTTTTTAAAAGTGATGTTGAATTTTTTATTTTTTGAGTTTACTCTTGTATCCAATGGCGTTTTTCGCCAAGATAACTTCATTTGACTACAACGATACTGTGCTTGTTGAATAGGTATTTGTTGGCGCTTTATTTGATGCATATTTATGCCATAAAATTGAATGTTACTAAAATTTAATCATCCAAACCTGGTAAACTATCGACAAAGGGGTTAGCTCCTGGAGTTTTAAAGAAATAAATAACACAACGAAACTTTTTTTCTTTAGCAACTTGCGCTATTTGTGTAATCTAAAACGTTAAGTAAAAGGTATCGTTGTTGTGCGGAGGGCACCTAAGCCTAGCGAGGTACCCAAATACGTGACCTGTGTCGATCGCCCAAATCTCATAATCCGCCTTTGCTCCTTTAGTAATTCAAAAATCGAAAACTAAAAATATCACGCAAAATCGGTTTTCAGTTTCGTTCTAGTGACGGATTCGAACAGCATACCTATTTTTTCAGTAGTTTACGAGACATAACCCCCTTTTCCTGCACGATTTTAAATTAAAAGGCCCTAAAACAAAGATACACTATTGGAAAAACAGCTGCGTCCTTAATACCAAGACACGCATGTATCATATTATTTTGTCAACTTCCTAAGTATGTAGTGAATAATGTAAGTTTATATATACATTTATTGTGTAATAGATGTAAAACTAAATCAATCGTATTGCTGAGAATTGTAGAACTTGCGAATGTTACATGTGTCTTGAGCATCGCATAGTAAAGATACCAACGAAAAGGCAAACAGCGCACAGTAAACGGGGACTAAAGGAAGTGCAAACAGGACAAGCGCTGACTCTCAACTGAAATTTAATCACATGAAAACAAAACAAAGAAAACAGCAACCCCTCCCAAGTCACGTGATACATTCACCGCGAGTCCAGAAAAACAATCTCTTTACTACTTAAGCCCAGTGACGTTCGGCTTACGCAGTTGGCGCCTACTTTGATAATTGCATGCGCCTCTAAAATTTCTCTGTTCACTCTGTCCCTTCCATTGCCAATGATACCAGTCTTACTGAAGATAGGTTTGCACCCACATCCATGACAATGCAATGGCAGATGCCCCCTACAGCTCCCACCGCTGATCGCAACGACAAGTCATGCTCCCGCAGTCTGTGATTAACACATCTGCCCGTCTGACCGACGTAGGCTTTTCCACACGTTAGTGGAATCGTGTACACAACTCCCACCTTGCAAACAACATATTGATTTTCATGCTTCACCGAGCAAGCGGGGCCTTTGTCCTTCTTATCGCCAACTCTCGCGCATAGTTGCGCCAGCTTACACGGAGCGGAAAACACCAATGGCACATCGTACCTCAAGGCAACTTTTTTCAAGTTGTGTGAAATTTTATGGAGATACGGTATTACGAGCGGTCTCTTATTTGGCCTTTCCCTCTAGGGACGTGGTTCCCCTTGAGTTTCTTTAACAAACCCTCCGCAACGCTTAATAAAACCGAAGTTGGGAAACCTGCCACTGTAAGTCTCTCAACCTGCCGGGCAAAACTATCGTTAACCACATGAGGACATGACTTCTTGAGTGCAGCTTGTAGGCCAGACGAGGCAATGCTTCTCTTGACCAGCTTGGAGTGCGATGAGTCATATGGAAGAAGACCCTTCTTTGAGCGTGGGTGATAAGACCAGCAAACATGTTTAGCGATGAATTCTAATCTCAAATCCAAAAATTGTAGGTAAGCCCCATTCTGAAGTTCGTGAGTGAAAGTAGAGCCCTCCGAATGATGTGTGAAAACTTCTAAAACAGACCTCACGACATCTGCCTCACTTGTGCCCTCCAACCAATAAACAAACCAAAACGTCATCCACCTAACGAAACACTTTACAAACGCGCTCGTCATCCAGTTTATCACATATGGCCACTATCGCACTTGGCTACAACAAATATCACAAAGCACAGGCGCTACAGACGAACCAATACAAATTCATTTTTTCTGAACGTAAAGCTTACCGTTAAATAGGATAAAAGTTGACTCCAGATAGAACTTGAGCAGCTCTAAAAACCCATCAGTACTCACACCGCTAGCGTTCTGGACATTTCCTAGACTCTATTAATTTTTTCACCCGTCGCAACACGAGTTTCGCAAAGGCTTTTCTTGCGAAACCCAGCTGGCTATTTTCCTTCATGATCTGCATGTGCAATCTTGATTCTAACTTACAGACTGACGTGGATTTTCCTGGACTTCGCAAAAGCATTCGATAAAGTACCGCATAAACATTTGCTTCTAAAACTTTCTCAGTTAAATTTAAACTCTGATAACTTACATTGGATTAAAGAATTCCTGGACAATCGCTCTCAGTCTGTTCTTGTTAACAACCAGTCCTCTCATTCACTTCCAGTTACATCAGGCGTCCCCCAGGATCCGTCCTTGGTCCCCTCTGTTCCTAATATACATTAACGACTTACCGCTTCATGTGTCTGGTCATATCCGTATGTTTGCTTGACGATTGTGTTATCTATCGCTTCTGTGACTAACGTTTCTGATCAACAATCTCTCCAAAATGACCTTAACCACGTACAAGAATGGTGTGACGACTGGCTTTTGAAGCTAAACATTGATAAATGCAAACTCGTGTCCTTTCATCGCCGCTGCACCCTTCTCTTTCCCTTACGCTATCGCTAACATACCCATAGAAATCGTAGGGTCATATAAATACCTCGGTGTCACTGCGCAACGATCTATCCTGGCGCACGCATGTTACTAATGTTATCTCATCTGCAAACAAAACGATCGGGATTCTTAAAACGTCACCTCCGTCACGCCCCTAACATGCGAAATTACTCGCCTACAAATCACTTATCAGGTCAAAGCAGGAATATGCGTCCGCGATCTGGAGCCCGCACCAAGTATAACTCATAAACGCACTTGAGAGCAGTTCCAAAATCGCGCTACTAGACTCATTCATTCCTTCGTATTCATATAACGTCAGCAAATCCTCCCTGAAAGCAGAATCAGGCTTGCCCAGCCTCTCTACCCGTCGTCGCATCACCACGCTTCTCCTTGTTTCACAAGTTCTATTATTCTCCGCTTTGGTTCCATGCCTTACATCATACCGCCGGCACGCATTTCTCACCGCACTGGTCATCCGCTCCAAGTGGCACGCCCACGCGCCCGGCGCATGTCACATTTTTTCCTTATTTTTCCCCGAGGAGCCCCCAGACTGGAACGGCCTCTTCCAACAACATTGCTGCCGTCCCCTGCCCATCGACCTTCATGGACAGCCGTAACGCTCACTCATCTCTTTGAATATTTATGGCACCCAAGAACTGATCCATGTGTACCCACCCCTTATGTAATACCTCCTGGTGGGGTCTTTAAAGGTAATAAAGTGGAGTGGAGTGAAGTGAAATCTCGCCGCTGCTCAATACGTTCACGTACCGAGACAAACAGAGCGCTATGAGGGATGGAATAAAAAGATCCTCAGCATCCATGGAAAAGCCCCCCCCCCAATCTGTGACTGCACCAGTACTATGCTAATCTATGACACTCTGCGAATCGCGCACCAAAAAAGGATCAAAGGTCTCTAACCGACTTAAGGGCTCTTGTAGGAATCGACTGACCTGTCTCTGCCGCGCCCCCTTCTCTTTAACGATAGTCCCGCAGGTGCATTCCCTATATGTGTCTTAACTGAAAAGAATACATCAATATTACCTTTCATGGTCTTTCCAATTTTTTTCCCAGCTTAGACAGTTGTAATTTTTTACACAACTTTTTGGCTTAAGAATGGCAATCTCGAAGTTATTCTTTATCGCGTTGTCAGCCTTAGTGTTCCAAGTGTTCGTGTTCGTGAAGTGTTCGTTTTCAGGAAGTGTTCGTGAAGAAAACAGTTCAATGTCTTCACGACTACATAAGGATGGTGTGTTTCCGAGGCGGTTCTACCCCCCAGGCATACCGATACCACCGAGAGCATCTCAGGCTTTTGACCCATGTTACAGAGTTTTTGTGGCAACGCTTCGAACTGGGATACCCAAGAAGTCTCGTTTGGTTGAGAACAGACACAGTGAACTGGTCGTTTTGGGAGACGCCCGTTCCTGGCATATGTGGCCCGAATTCTGAAAGAGGGCCAAAGTATAGTGTTGAGCCTAGCATGAAAGCATGAAGGCGCATGAATTGTTGGCTGATGTACGGAGAGTGTCGGAAAAGCTGCGTCTGAGGTTAAAGACCACTGTGTTTCGGAGGGGTTGACTGCCTACTAAAATGCTACGAAACGGCCTTCTGCATCTGGGGCGGGTTCTCTACAAAGTGTTGTTACCTATTTTCAAAACAACGATCTTAGTTTCCTACAGGCTGATAAGGAGGGAGGATTCGTTGTGCTACCCCGGAACCTACTGACCACTAAGGCTGACGATGCAAGAAAGAAGAACTTCGAGATTACCAATCTTAAGCCAAAAGGGTCAAATGTGCGGTAGCCAAGTTGTGCGAAAATTTGCAACTGTCAAAGCTGAAGACAAGAAATTGCAAAGACCACGAAAGGTAATCTTGATGTATTCTTTCTGTTAAGACACATAAAGTGGATGCACCCCTTCGACTATCGTTACAGAGAAGAGGGCGTGGCAGAGACAGGTCAGTCGATTCCTGCAAGAGCACTTAAGTCGGTCAGACACCTTTTATCCTTTTTTGGTGCGCGATTCGCAGAGTGTCATAGATTATCTTAGTACTGGTGTAGTCACAGATGTAGGGGGCTTTCCATAAATGCTGAGGATCTTTTTTTATTCCCATCCCTCATAGCGCCTTCTGTTTGTCTCGGTACGTGAATGTATTGAAAGAAATGGCGAGATTGGCTTTCCAGAACGCTAGCGGTGTGTGTAATGATGGGTTTTCAAAGCTGCTCAAGTTTTATCTGAGTCAACTTTATGATACACACAAATAGCGCGACAGGGGACGAACACAGGAAAGAAAGAGAAGACAGGACAGAGCGCTAACTTACAACTGACGTTTTATGAGAGGAAAGAGGAAGACAAAGATACAATTAGGACTAAAATCACGAAAATAGGAAAAGAAAGAGAAAAGAAAGAGTAGCAGTAAGAATACCCAGAAAGAAAGTATTTACAATAATCTACAAAATTATTTAAAAGTATTAAGTGACAAGCTGGTGGAAAAAAAATATAAATTAAGGCTGAGGAAAGGAAAGAGAAGAAAATGAAGAAGACAAAATCAGAAAAAACTACTACATATTGAAAGAAAAGAATAGAAGGGAAGGAAGAGAAAGATTAAAACAAAAAGAGCAGATCTGAAGCGTTTCGCACAAAGGCAAAAAAGAAAAGAAAAAAAAAGAAGAAGAAAGAAAGAAAGAGAAAAAGGAAAAATGCTTATACAAAATGCAAGTAGTGAAGTTCTTTCGCTGACAAGTTCACCGATGGAGCACTGACGCACACATCCCCTCTGGTGGCTATAACTTGGGCTTCTATTATTTCTCGTGTTCTTTTGTCAACGGATCGTCGCAGGATCAATGTTCGATCGAACAACGGATGACACCCACAATCCCTTGCATGCACGGCTAAATGCCCCGACGGTGCAGATCTGAGAGAGAGAGCATGTTCTCTTAGTCTAACATTAATGCACCGTCCTGATTGCCCCACATATGACTTCCCACAAGATAATGGGATATCGTAGACGACACCGCAGCAGCAGTTGACGTATTGGTGTGCATGCTTCACGCTGCATTCGTCGTTCCGGTCTTGCGGGGTATTTATCCGGGGGCAGAGCCTTCTTAACTTGTCAGGGGCAGAGAGCACCACCTGTACTTGGTATTTGGCGGCGACTCTCTTGAAGTTATGCGAGATGCGGTGGATGTAAGGGACGACCGCTGGTCGGCGTCTTCGCTCTACACTGTTCTTTCGAGTACGCTTTGATTTCAGCAACCCTTCCACAACTTCTGACATGATGGTGGCGGGGTACCCTGAATTCTGTAACCGTAACACTTGGGCATTGAAGCTCTGTCCTGCTGAATGCATACATGATTTTTTCAGGGCCGCGGTCAGACAGTTGGAAACAATTCCTCTTTTAATGAGTTTGGAGTGTGCCGAATCATATTGGAGTAGTCGTTTTTTAGATCTTGGCAAGTACATCCAGCATACATGATTCGTCTGAAAAGTGAGCCGCAAATCTAGAAATTGAAGGGCGCTGTTAATCGGAAACTCGTGTGTGAACTGAAGCCCCTCAGCTTTCTCAAGAAAGACGCTTTTGATGGTGTCATAAAGGGCACTGTCGTTTGATCCTGGTGTTTCTTTAAGCAGCACGAGGTAGTCATCAACATATCTAAATATGCTTGCTACCTGGGGTGGTAAGCTTTGTAATATGGCTCTGTCACATTTTGACAGAAAGATGTCGCACAGCACCGGAGCCACACACGACCCGATGCAAATTCCTTTCTTTTGTGTGTATATCTTTTCCGAAAACGTGACCACTGTGGATCTCAGGTAGAAAGTCAAAAGTTCGAGGAAAGACTCCACCGGTACGCCATAGTTATATGCCACAGTCAACTTTTATCCTATTTAACGCTAAGCTTTACGTTCAGAAAAAAGGAATTTGTATTGGTTCGCGTCTGTGGCGGCTGTGCTTTGTGATATTTTTTTAGCTAAGGGCGATAGGGCCATATCTGATAAACTGGATGACGAGCGCGCTTGTAAAGTGTTTCGTTACGTGGATGACTTTTTGGTTTTGTTTATTAGGTTGTAGGGCATATGTGAGGCAGATGTCGTGAGGTCTGTTTTAGAAGTTTTCACACATCATTCGGAGGGGCTCACTTTCACTCACAAACTTCAGAATGGGGCTTACCTACAATTTTTGGATTTGAGATTAGAATTCATCGCTAAACACGCTTGCTGGTCTTATCACCCACGCTCAGAGAAGGGTCTCCTTCCATATGATCCATCGCACTCCAATCTAGTCAAGAGAAGCATTGCCTCGTCTTGCCTACAAGCTGCACTCGAGAAGTCATGTCCTCATGTGGTTAACGATAATTTTGCCCAGCAGGTTGATAGACTTACAGTGGCAGGTTTCCCAACTTCGGTTTTATTAAGCGTTGCGGAGGGTTTGTTAAAGAAACTCAAGGGGGAACCCCGTCCCCAGAGGGAAAGGCCAAATAAGAGACCGCTCGTAATACCGTATCTCCATAAAAGTTCACACAACTTGAAAAAAGTTGCCTTGAGGTACGATGTGCCATTGGTGTTTTCCGCTCCGTGTAAACTGGCGCAACTATGCGCGAGAGTTGGCGATAAGAAGGACAAAGGCCCCGCTTGCTCGGTGAAGCATGAAAATCAATATGTTGTTTGCAAGGTGGGAAGTTGTGTCCACGATCCCACTAACGTGTGGAAAAGCCTACGTCGGTCAGACGGGCAGATGTGTTAATCACAGACTGCGGGAGCATGACTTGTCGTTGCGATCAGCGGTGGGAGCTGTAGGGGGGCATCTGCCATTGCATTGTCATGGATGTGGGTGCAAACCTATCTTCAGTAAGACTGGTATCATTGGCAATGGAAGGGACAGAGTGAACAGAGAAATTTTAGAGGCGCATACAATTATCAAAGTAGGCGCCAACTGCGTAAGCCAAACGTCACTGGGCTTAAGTAGTAAACAGATTTTTTTTTTGGACACGTGGTGAATGTATCATGTCACGTGGGTGGGGTTGCTGTTTTCTTTGTTTTGTTTTCATGTGATTAAAGTTCAGTTGAGAGTCAGCGCTCGTCCTGTTTGCACTTCCTTTAGTCCCCGTTTACTGTGCGCTGTTTGCCTTTTCGTCAGTATGAATTAACTAACCCACATCGCCACCCTTATTTTGTAAAGATACCCCGTTTGGTATAGAAGCGTTATAGAGATATAATAAATGAACATATTCCTGTTCTCGATACGTACTTATGTAGGAAGAACCGTAATGCGTAAAACGAAAGTAGAAACAAAAACCGCTTGTGTATCTCAATGTGTAGATATCAGCTACGGAGAGAGCATACCGTACAGATAGAACATAAAACAATCGTCTAGCTAAGTAGTTTTCAAATGGGGTCCCCTGGACCTTTTGGAGTTCGTAAAGGCAATCAGGGGTTTGCGAAGCCCTGGCTAATCAGTCAAGCCCTGCAATAAAAGTTGTCTATTTTCAGGTAAGGAAGAAATGCTTCAGTTTTCAGGCGATTTTTCTCGTGTGTATGTCAATAATAGATGGCTACTTCACACTAGCCCTTAGCTATATCAATATATTAAATCATTATCATATTTAACCTATACCTTTCCCCTCCCCTCACCACGAACGGGGTCTTCCATCATCTCCACCGAACCACACGGGGTCCGCGAAGCATCAATGGTTGAGAACCACTGGTCTAGCTTATGTGTACTATGTTAATCGCAGTTAGCGGGAACACAGCAGCGCGTGGTATTGGGTACTAAAGAGTTTTAGAGAACCATTTTGGCACATCCTATACGGTACGATGGATCCTATCTTCGCACTCTGAGAAAAAAGGGTATATTTTTACACCCTTTGTCTCACATAATACACCCCAAAACTTCAGGTCGACGTACAGCGCGCTGACGTCAAACCAGCGGTACCAAACTTCACGAGCGGCTTGATAGCCGAGTGGTACAACTTAATAAAATATCTTATGTACGTGTTATTGACTATAAAAAATAATCAAAATTTTCTTCATAAGAAAAGGTTTTTACCACCCCTTTGGGGTGGTAAAAAGTTGTCCCACATATAACGACCCTTGGTGTAGAAATGGCGACCCCACGAGTAGTCAAAAATCAAGTAGTCAAATTTGACTACACCCAAAAGCAACATGGCGGCCGGTTAGCGAGGCTCGAATTCCCCGGTAAGGCCTAGCGAAAGCAGCACGGCTTTTCGGCCGAGTGAGAGAATAGAGCACATACGCCTATTCGGCGTATTCCAAGCGCCATCAGATCTCACTCTAAACATCCGTCCCCAGACACCGGTGCCGTACCTATATCCTGTAAGGACGGCAGTGTTTGTGCCGGAATCGCCGCGATTGCCCCGCGACGGCATCTCGCTAGAGTGACTGTATGTTTACCGCCGGCGGAGTACGCTGAAAAAAGAAATCTTTAGGCGAGGAATGGGCATGCTGACTTTATTGAACAGAACGTATGCTTGTCGTATACGGCGATGAATCGCTGGGCACATCTCTTCGACACCGACGAGGCGTCCAACTCAAACAAACGGTACCGTTTTTTGTTTTTTTTGCCAATTGTTTTTGTTTGGTTTAACTCTCTACCGACGTGGTTATTCATTCGTGCGCGTGTTTGCCTGCATCGCAGCAGCATAAACCCAGCCAAAGCAAAGTGA
>JAZHYW010025762.1:0-52016 GCA_037355805.1 Ixodes ricinus | reverse complement strand
TATATATATACACCATCCTACCCTGAAGAAAAGCGGTCCCCGCTTGAAACGTTGGTAAAGTAAAGGCCTTTCCTGGAACTCCTCACCTTTCGTTTCACGTCCAACCGGCCCGTTGAACCTCCTCACCGTATGTATATATATATATATATATATATATATATATATATATATATATATATATATATATATATATATATATATATATATATATATATATATGTATATATATATATATATATATATATAACTGAGAAGAAAAGCAAACCCTTGATGAAAACAGCAACAACGGACGGTTTATTCTTCGACGTTTCGGCCGGAGTCCGGCCGAAACGTCGAAGAATAAACCGTCCGTTGTTGCTGTTTTCATCAAGGGTTTGCTTTTCTTCTCAGTTATACCACGCCTTCGGCCCCCCGCCACCATGCCCGTATATATATATATATATATATATATATATATATATATATATATATATATATATATATATATATATATATATAGACATGGTGTCACGTGTGTTACTGTGCACGTATTCAATGTGGGCGTGAGTGTTTGTGTTTTGTTCGTCAACACATATACATATACAGACGTGGGCAGGAGTTACACTTCTGCGGAACACTTTTTTAGGTTGTGCCACCTAGGCCTATGCGCGTGCGCGTTTGCGTAATTTGTTTGTATGTCTGTGTGCGTGTTTGTTATTTTTTTCTCTCTCGCTCTTTTTTTTCAAATATTGAAATAATTGTTATGGAGTAACCGACACTGTTTGTACAATGACAACATCTCCAAAAATACGCCATTTAATAAAGAAGAAAATAATCGCGAACATTTGGTCCTGCGAATAATTCACCCCATGGTAATGAATATAGAGTACACCGACCCGAATCTCGGAAGTTCGTGCTTGTGAAAATTCTTTGAAACCGGCACTTTGAGAAATTCGCGAAATAAAGTCGTTTAAAGTATACGAGTATACAGGCCTATTTTCAATGCTTGGCGTAAGTCCATGAAGCAAGCACTTCGCCGAATTTTTAGGAGGGGTCCTTTCATATAAAACATAATTATAGTCGAGATTTAGTCAAAATAAATAAATTTATCATAAATGTGCGCGGTCAAATTTGCACGTAGTATAGTCATCGCTACCAGTCAACTCAAAATTTGAGTAGTCTTCGTAAAAAAATAACCCGGGAGCGCTTTCCTTCCTACCGGTAGCGCGAGCCGAAATACAACAATTGCACGACTGGTAGGAAAACAGTGGGAACGATATGAAAAGAATCGGGAATGTTGATGAGGGTAGAAAGTTGGGCAAGTTAGTGATTCATAATGATTAAAATAGCGCAAAAAGACGACGGACACAGAAGAAGACACAGACACAGCGCGCCGGTCCCAACAAGTTTGTTGGGGATCGGAAATGTTTTCTTTTCTTGGGGATCCCCCAAAGACATGAAAAACCTGACGGGCTGTCATGACTTCAGCTCGGAGGTTCTCGAAAAAGTAACATACATTTAATATTTACCGTCGTATTTTTTTTTTCAACTGGATGAAATTATATTTGTAAAATGTGTAACCCTTGTCGTAGTAAGCACAGCAGAAAAAGACAACAGCAGAAACATATATGCACAAAGATATAATAAAAACTGAATTTCGATGCTTAAAAAATCAAAGCCGCTCTTTCATGCTGGACAGTGTTGAGTAAATAGAGCTAGGTATAATAAATATAAAAGCAAACCGAACTAAAAAAGAAAAAAAAAGCTTATAAAAGGCGCGTCTTTCTCGGCCACTTGGCCAAGGTGCAAAATGAGTCGAAGGGAAACAAACCAAAAAATAAAGCATTCCCTCCCGAGGGCCGCAGCGCCTTGGTGTCTGGTGACCGAGCGGCGGAGCGGCGGAGGACGGCGCCGGCTATTTTTCAAGCGCACATGCACGCCGACGGTGGCGACTCGCACCTCCTCGCACAACACCAGCGTCAACGCACCAACTGCGGTGACAGCACAAACTATTTTTGAGTTTGAGTGACGACCTACCATCAGTTATGCAAAATTATGGATAAATTGACTATCGATACTAGCGATAGTTTTACGATAGTCGACTATCAACTGTTTTACTATGGTCGACCGTTGATAGTCGCTATGAATAGTACTATCGATAGTTTTCCGATAGTCAACTATCGATAGTACTATTTATAGTTTTACGATAGTCGACTATTGATAGCACTTTCAAAAGTATTTTTGATAATGTAACTTATAGATACTACTTCAGAAGTATACTCTTTATATAGTTTTCCGAAAGTACTATCGATAGTTCTTCAGAAGTATAGTGTTGATAGTTTTTCGGAAGTGCTCTCGACAGCTTTCCAGAAGTGCACTGTTGATAGTTTCTCGATGATTTACTGTCATTATTTTTACAACCGTATTTGTATCGTTTTTCTATAGTTTTTTTTTGTTCCTTGATAAGCCTGTTGAAGGCTCCCGTCGTGAATTCTTATGAGCTTTGGAATATTTCCTGGGTTGCCAAACGCAACCCAGGAAATATTTGACATTTTCAATTACTATTACCAACGTTACTCAAATCTATTATCAATGGTACAGTATCAATAGTTTTCAATAATTGAGTGCCGATAGCACGCAATCGATATTTTTGCGGTAGTCGACCATCGATAGTGTCATCGATAGTTTTTACGGCACTCGGCTCCGGATGTATTGATAGTGTATACATATGTACCGACAGTCAACCAACGATCGCATACTATTGATAGTTTTATAATGTATTCTCTTGACAGTACAGGGTTTCAGTAGATTGTGTTCGCACTCCGATAACGATAGGATGCGGGCGCAAACGCAGTTGTCGGTTGTCTATGTAGCGCGTATCGCTATCAGAGCTGCAGAAATATCTGCTGAAAAATATACAAATCCACCTGTTCACAGACTGCACTCAGGTGAAGTCCCTATATGATATTCACTGGTAACAAAAAGCAAATCGAGGTTCTTTACACCGAGGCCCTTAAGCGCCTTATCGGTCCGCCAACGAAACCGCGCCGCGCACGTCATCAAGAATACTTGCACGGCTCTACAAAGAGACGACGGGACCGCCGTAACGATACGATGGATCCTGGGACGCGATGCGCACCCCGGCAACGAGCGGACCCACGAGCTGGCGAGCGAGGCTTCACAACACCGCTCCCGGCACGGGGACCCGACGTGGCTGACACACTTCCAAAGACCCCAAGGAGCGCTGGAGCCGCCGCCAACGAAGACGGCGGGGCCTGCTTCCTACAATCATACCTTGGCAAACCTCACTCATGAGGGCACTCACTCACCCTCACTCACCCTCATCCTCACAGGTGAGGTGAGGGTGAGTGAGTTTCTGAACCAGGAAAATTCATGAGTGTGAGGGTGAGTGAGGGCCGTGAGGGCCGTGAGGGCTGTGAGGGCCGTGAGTGCGTGAGGGTCGTGAGGGCGGTGAGTGCGTGAGGGGCGTGAGGGCCATGAGTGCGTGAGGGGCGTGAGGGCCATGAGTGCGTGAGGGGCGTGAGGGGCGTGAGGGCTGTGAGGGCGTGAGGGGTGTGAGGGCCGTGAGGGCGGTGAGTGCGTGAGGGGCGTGAGGGCCATGAGTGCGTGAGGGGCGTGAGGGCTGTGAGGACCGTGAGTGCGTGAGGGGTGTGAGGGCCGTGAGGGCGGTGAGTGCATGAGGGGCGTGAGGGTGAGTGAGGGTGAGTGAAGGGCTGAAGGTGAGTGTGAGTGTGAGTGTGAGGGTGAGTGAGGGGATGAGGGTGAGTGTAGCTGTGAGGGTGAGGGTGAGTGAGGGGCTGACGTGAGTGTGGCTGTGAGGGTGAGGGTGAGTGAGGGCGACCTAAAATGCCGACCTCTGCTTTGGCACACTTGGCCGTGAAAGGGCGTCGGAATGCGAGGTGCAACAGAACATGCAAACAAAAGTGGGAGCAGACGCTGTCTTCCGCTACGGCTTTGTCCTTGTTTGCTTTGTTAGCTTCAGTTTTTCTAGCTGGAGACCGAATTCCGGTGGTTCTTTCTGGTAGCAGTAACTGACCCAGAACTCATGTTCTTTGTCTTTTTTTTCGGGGTTCGCTTTCGTGGGATTCACTCGTCTTGGCAGTTTTTCTGCCGGGCTCAGAATTGGATTTGATTCACGGCTCCCGGGGGGTCGTAAGACGCGGGACAGTCCGCCACCCGTGTCCCGCTGTCGCGCAACTTGGCTAACAGAGGCGTTCGAGCTTGCACCTTGGCCAAGGTGCCAACAGAGGTGCAGTGGCCTACAGCGGTAGCAAAGTACCCAGCACCTCCACCAGAACATACGGTAACAGCCGAGCATGGCCTGGAACTTTAGTATAGTAAAGATTGATAAAAGAAATTACTGTGACCAAGCATTCGTGACAATATTAAAAAAAACCGACAGAAGAGACTTTATCCTCACCAGTAAAGAAACTGCATTTCTTTAGCGACCTTCTGTCAGAATAAGTTCTCTCCTTCGGTGTTTGACGACCGCCGTAGACGAACTGAACTGAAATGGATGTGGGACCACACTTCAAATAACGTGTCACTGCAGACTCTCGCCGCAAAGAGGCGTGAACCTGATGGCTGAGTAGGTGACACGCACTCCAGTGATACACACGCGATGAAATATCTATGCTATTGGAATTCGTGTAACGAGCGTTGACAACGAAACGTGCGGCAGACCAGCGGATTGAATGCCAGCTGCAACACCTCTGCTTCAACAAAGGTGCAGGTCTACGCTAGAACAATTTAGGAAGCAGCACATCATCATCTAGCACGGCACGGGAATCTACGAGCTTCAAGGCAGTTCTTCGGTGCGCCGCACAACCAAAGTCAACCTTCGGTCATTTGAATGAAGCGTCACTACGATTGCACATTGCCAAGTATGACATACACAATTCCCGTAGCTAAACTGTGTATCCAAATGCATTGCAAACGCTTGACTGCAGACCTTAAAAATCCTAATAGTCAATAAGAGCAACAAAAAAAAATGTCGCATTAAAATTTATTTTAACGATATCCGAATCAATCCGAGGTCAGAGCTACGCAGGGCCGATCGTCACTTTCGTGGCAATATCCCTGTCGATTCCCAGTGAAATGCACACCATTCCTCCGAATTTGCTCGTTATACCTACGCGAGAGACCACGCTCACATCTGAAGTCGCTTTCGACCGGCTTCACGACGGCTCCCGCAACTGAAATCAACTCACTGAGACCGACGACAACGAAGAACGCATCCGACAAGCTCCGGCCAATGCTCCGGCCCATCTGGAGCCAGCCGCTGCCTGGGCGCTGCCATATTTCCTGTGACGTCACGTATTTGGTTTGGTCACGTGTCCGACTAGCCACATTTGTGTACAATGGTAGCGGCCTGGGAGGGTGGGTCACTGGTTTATCCTACTGGTTTATCGCTGAAAGCCCCTCTACCTCATTAAGCATAACTAGGTGCAAAAAAAAAACTTCGCGTACCTCGTATAGTTGCATACCCTCATTGCACTACATACGAAGTTGCTAAGAAATTATAATTAATTAAAAAAGTGACAGCTGATTTGAACTTGGCGTCCGCCTAGGAGCATAACCTAAGTTTAAAAACAAACTTCGCGTACCTCCCATAGTTTCTTTAAAAAATTGTAAAACTTAATTTTAAACAGAATGTATATACTGTTTGGAACAGGTGAAGCTATTCGTCTCCATAACGAAGAAATATGACAGTACAAAACATGTTGCATCGGTTTACTGACTATGATAACAACCAAATTGCTGCAGTCAGCCTCTAATCTTTCTAGATTTCTGGATGGGTGTGATCGTTGCACACTTCCAAACATCTAGTTTTCAGCCTCCTCTAAATTACTAACTAAATGTACATAGCAAATATTTGAAGCAATATAAAAAATAAAACGTACTTAAATTATTGGCGTGGCCTGAGCTATTTGAAAAATATTTAGTTAGAGTGGCGAAGTCCCACTTTTATGGAAAGACAATTTGCAGGCAACGGTTGACCCGAAGCTGCAAATAAATATATTAATAAAAAGAAGAAAACGTAACGGGGACGAGGCTTGCATCTTGAAGTATTAACGAACAAAAGTTAAGGTGCAAACAAGCTGGTGATGTTTTAACATTTTGGAGAAAACCCCGAGCCGGGGTGGGGGGGGAGCAATGGAATCTTAGAAGGCATCGCAGATTCTAGTATTCCTTTTTTATATATATTGTGTCTTCTGTGTAAAACGCATTTTACCTACTTTTGCATGGACTCGCTCAATGAACCTTTTGACAGAGCACCCAACGCCGGTGGCATTAATAAATAGCCTCTCCCCCGCTCTCGATCCTGCTGTTTCACCAACATCAACGCCTGCGACGCTAATCTTTTTCTATGTTGTTTTGGGCACAAGTTCGTTCCATTAAACATTTCGCTTGCTTCAATTTTCGTCGCCTCATCAATTGTCATTCGCGACAATATTATACATTAAGCTTTGACATATTAGATAATACTGCAAACAAAGTAATGCCCTCCTGAATGTACAGTATTAGGCTGGTGAGTTCTTTATGGCAATGGCATCATATCAATATATTTATTTGCAGCTCCGGCTCAACCCTTGCCTGAAATTGTCTTTCGAAAAAAGTGGGACTTTACCACTCTAACTAAATATTTTTTCAAATAGTTCCGGCCACGAAAATAGTTTAGGCACATTTTATTTCTTGTGGTGCTTTAAATATTTATACTTGCGTTTTGTTAGCAATTTGGAGGCTCAAAATTAGATGATGGGAGTGTGCAAAGGTCGCACCTATCTATAAAACCAGAAAGGTTAGAGGCTTACTCAGCAGCAATTTGGTTGTCATCATAGTCAGTAAACCGCTGCCACATGTTTTTGCAGTGATGTTTCCCTGATGTGGAAAGGGATAGTTTCACCCTTGCCAAACAGTATACAAAGTGTCTAAAATTAAGTTTTACAAATTTTTCTAGAAGGAACTATAGAAGGATTCGCGAAGTTTGTTTCTACACCTAGGTTATGTTCATAGGCGGATGTCAAGCGCAAATCAGCTGTCCATTTTTTTAATTAATTATAAATCCTTCTTAACTTTGTATTTAGCGCAACTGTGGTATGTAACTATGGGGGTACGCGAAGCTTGTTTTTATACCTAGGTTGTGATCCTAGGCCGACGCCAAAGTGCAAAATTAGCTGCCAATTTTCATTTAATTATAATTCCTACTTAACTTTGCATATAGCGCAATTGCGGTATGTAACTATGAGGTACGCGAAGCTTGTTTTTATATCTAGGTTAGGCTCCTAGGCGGACGCTAATTGCAAAGCAGCTGTCAATTTTTTTAATTAAATAGTATTCCTTTTTAACTTTGTATTTAGGGCAATGAGGGTATCTTTATATTTGAAACGACAAGGTGACTCTACTCCGAGACAGTAACTTGTTTAGTATATTCGTGGTGTCTGTGTTATAAAGCATTAAATGCTTTTCAATGCTACTGAATTCCAAAATTTTGTCCGTCTGTCCGTCCATGCATTTACCGCTAAATGTAGTTGGGAAAGTGATATAACGAGGCCTATATACATAAATTCAGTTTCTCAGCTATATTTATTCTAAAAATTGAAGTCATTTGTCACCTGACGTCAAAGGATATACAAACCATTTCAGTTTATCCGCAAATTTAACGGAAACTTTGACGTCATGTGACCTATACACGAATTCAGTCTTCCCGCTACATTTGACGGGGAAATGGCGTCAGGTGACGTCACGTGACATATACACCTTGCCAAATTGATGGCTCGTGACCCATACGTCAGCTCAGTTTCCCCACTAAATTTAGGGGGAAAAGACACGTCCTGTGACCAGAACATAAATTTAGTTTCTCCACTTAATTTAGCGGAATATTGACGCCACGGAACCTATGCACAAATTAAGTTATCTTGTATATTTAGCGGGAAAATTGACGTCTTCTGGCCAAAGCACCAGTCTAACTTTAGCGTAAAATTGATGTCACGTGATCTATAAAACAATTAAGTTACCCGCTAAATTTAGCGGTAAAATTCACGTCTTGTGACGTGGACAACAATCCAGTTTCCCCAATTAATTTAGCGTGGGAAACCGACGCCACGTGACATGACGTTACGTGACTTATACAACCATTCAGTTTCCCCGCTAAATTTAGCAGCAAAATATATGTCACGTGACACACCAACTACCTCATTAATTCTATATAATGCAGTTCATGCATTTTAAACTTCAGAGGTAAAGGTAGCAGCCGATTTTTGTTAAATATCAGTCTCAAAATTCGCTGCTCAATCCGACTAGTTAAGTATTGAAAACCGTGAAGATCAGAGCAAAAACCTTCCAATTGTGCCGCAATCGTTGTGTATGACATTCCAAGAACTGATAACAGTTCCATTCTCGACAGCCGAGAGCGACAGAGGAATTGTAATCAAGTCCGCCCCGTTGTCATGCGAATATCTAACAGTGGGGCCCTATACTTGTCATACACAAAGTTGGAGCTGAAAGTTTGCGGAGCGTCACGTCGGCAAAAAACGCGAAGCCATCGTCTTGATAATCCAATCGGTGCACCCTTTCAACTTCGGTCCCAACTTTGTGTTAGACGAATTTAGAGATCCTTTTTAAGACAAAGAGAAGTCGGAGAAAGTTGACCTACCTTTTTTCTTCTTCCAGTGATGTTCTGCCATTCTTGAAGTGTGACTTCTGACTCAAAACACCTCGCACGTCACACTGCTTCTCCTCGATAAGACTGCTGAAAGATTTCAAAGGTGCGTTCTAGATGTGCCAAGTTTGATCTCGGCATTTACGTTTGTTCTCGTTCTGGTTTGCTGTCAATGCTGAAATTGTAATTGTGCTCGCTCTACGTGGTCAGAAAAACGAATGTATAGCTGGTCCAGATGTTAAGAGGGCAACTCTCTTTAGCATAATGACGCAGGACGGTCTCTGTCTTTGACTGCTTCCTGCGCATTATCATCCGGGCATGGCTTTTTTATGTTATCAAATTAGACTCGGAACGCTTTTATCGCACCTCGTGTTTTGAAATCGTTGAAACAAACCCAACCATATGTCGAAGTTAAAACATAGCAAGAACTTATCAGATTAATTATTAATTCATAGGCATGCTTAATATTTTAAAGAGCCTTTATGCAGTAGGCGCCAGTTTGGTCAGTTTACTCAGTATTCAGCTGCTAGGAATACAATGGTCGGCTTTTGACGATATCTAAGTTGAACTGCTCTCTAGGCATACGTCATACAATATATCACATTGACACAAAACGCAAAGAACGCTGAAAGAGCCAGGAATTCAATTTCTTCATGTATATAATATTTAGTTCGTAAACACCTAAGGCGTAATTCCGAAGACTTTCATTCTCCATGTCAGTGCCCTTCCTATGACGCTGCGGATCTCCAAATTGCGGTAAAAGGGCACCATTTCTGCTCAATAAGTAACTATTCAGGTACCAATGAGATTCTCGGGTTTCCTTATTCAGTGTTCTGCTTTAGAAGATGGTTACCCAGTTCCAAATACTTTGTTCGCTTGCTAGAAGGGATGTGGCACTTTGTCTTGTTTTTCTCGAAATGAATGTCTGCCTTCTGTGAAAAAAAAAGAAGCATTAATATATGTCAGTTTCTTATAAATAAGGGAAGGTGTAATGATGTCATCAATACGGCGACAAAAAGAGGAAGAAAATCGGACGACTAATGGAGAAGGAGAAGAAGAAAAGGAAGTGGAAGGGAGAACGAGGAGATTCAGGGCGGAGAGCGGACGCATTCGGAAAAGCTTGGCTCCGGAATACACCGGCGAAGCTGTCAACCATAGAAGTCTGCCGACCTGTCCTCACCGTCAACTCCGAACGGCAAGCCTGGCTCAAGAGCGAACCGGCCAAAGCCATCCCAACGACCGGTTGACTGGTCACCATCGCTACGCCGGCAGCTGGAGCCAAACGAGACCGGCTACGACCACCAGCATAAACCAGTGCCAACCTCGGCAAGTCGAACTTGGATGAACGCCCTTTTCTTTTATTTATTTGCTTATAAGTTTCCTTTTTCTTTTCTTTGCGGGGATTCGGAAAGTAGAACAACTGGGTGCAAATATATTTCTGTGATATCGAAAATCAGACGGACCTCTCAGTTTCCTTTCTTTTTACCATAAAGAACCTGACAATAACTGGCGTCCGCGACAGGACACTGATGATCATCCGTCTGGTTTTTGGTACAACATATAAGTTATGGATTTAAAGGAGTTGATGGCCCTGGGTGAAAAGCTGGGGATCACAGGAACAGAATTACGAACATGGGTTGATAAGGAACGAGCTCTGCAAAGAGAGGACAGAGTGGCCGAACGAGAAGCTCTCCGACAGAAAGCGGAACTGGAGGAAAGAACGGAGAGAACGCTCCAGCTTAAGCTTAGGTTGATTGAGGCCGAGGGGTCGGCAAGTGACAGGCATGGTGCGGGCGGTGGTGAAGGACCCCAAGGAGTTACTGCGTCACAGTATCTCAGTCCCCATAAGCTAATGCCGTCGTTTGACGACCAAAGGGATGACTTGGATGCGTACCTGAAAAGATTTGAGGTGTTAGCCATGGGACAGGAGTGGCCAAGAGGAAAATGGGCGACTGCATTAAGCCTCTGTTTGGTGGGTGAGGCCCTAAAGGTATTCGGAAGGATGTCCCCGGACGACTCCTTAGATTATGAGAAAGTAAAGATGGCACTTTTACAGCGGTTTCGCTTTACAACCGAAGGATATCGCGAAAGATTCCGAGGAAGCTCTCCAAATAACGGCGAGACAGGCAGCCAGTATGCCGCGAGGCTAGAGGGATTATTCGATCGCTGGGTGGAGGTGGGCCTTCGTCCCAAAACGTACGGCGATCTGCGGGACCTTGTGATCGCCGAACAGTTCATCAACGGCTGTCATTTGAAGCTGGCTGTGTTCCTCAAGGAGCGGAGTTGCAATACACTTCCCTTGATGGCCGCGGCAGCGGATAAGTTCATGGAAGCGCACAGGCAAGACAATCTGGCTCACTTCAAGGAGGACCAAAGCCAAAGTGATAATAATTTAAAGAATGACCTGCCAAGTAGCAAGCAAGAAACAAAAATCAGGTGTTTCTTGTGCGGCAGAGTTGGTCACCGAGCGACCGATTGCGTGTCCAGAACAGAACAGCGACACCTAGTATGTCAAATTTGTCAGAGATCGGGACACGATGCCAAAGCATGCTTTCAGCGGAAGGGCGGCAAAACTCAGCTCTCATGCTTTATGGTACCTGAATCTGGAAGTACAGGATGCGAGTGTGAAGAAAGTCACTTGCATAACGATGAAACGCACGGTGTGGAGCATACCAACGAAGCACTCGTGAGTGTGGTGTGCGATAAAAATGAGCAACAACCAAAGAGACGCATGCCAGTAGAACATGGACTACTAGATGGACAACCCGCTAAGGTGTTACGAGATACTGGCTGCAACACCGTTATCGTGCGCAGAAAGTTGGTTGGTCCTCAGCACCTGACGGGCAAACAACGCCAAGTGGTCCTAGTAGACGGAACATGCAGGTTGTTACCAGAAGCAATCGTTAGAATAGCGTCTCCATACTTTACTGGAGAGGTAGTCGCAAAATGTATGGACGAGCCACTTTATGATGTAATTATTGGCAACGTTCAGGGAGCCAAGGAGGTATTAGACCTCGATTCAAACGGGAGAAGTGGGGATGAGGATGAAGCAGCAAAGATCTTGCAACTAGACAGGAACATACTCGCGGCATTGAAGAGCCATGTTCCTGCTACTCCAAATCCCACATCCAGCCTCGGGATTGAAGATGTTACGAAAGGCGTCCTTGAAAGAGAACAGTTGAAAGACACGTCATTAGATATCTGCCGCGGAAGGATTGCCGACACTCACGTGACAAAGGGGGCAACACCTACAGTTTTTATTTAAGCAAGGGAGTTCTCTTCCGCAGATGCCTCCTCGCAAACGGGAAGGAGTTCCGCCAAGTGGTGGTCCCCAGAACGTTGCGCCACCGTATCCTCAGTCTGGCTCATGATATCGCAATGGCAGGCCACCAGGGTGTCAAGCGTTACGAGTGACCGGAGTCCTCGAATCTTTTTATTGGCCCGAGTCTTAGCAGATGTTAAGCGGTTTGTGCGTTCATGTGACCTGTAGCCGAAGAACGGGTCCTAAAGGCATGGTGTCGAAAGCACCTTTGGGGCGCATGCCCATCATTGAGACACCTTTCGAACAGAGTTGCTATCGACCTCGGTGGACCGCTGTCACCCACCTCTAAGAAAGGGAATCGGTTCATACTCACCTAGTGGATTTTGCGACTCGATACCCAGATGCCGTCGCTCTACCGTCCATCACTGACTCGCGGACAGTAGCGGAGGGTTTAATCGAAATGTTCTCCAGAGTGGGTCTGCCACGTGAGATTCTTGTCAGACGAGGGTACGAGCTTTACCTCGGAGTTGATGAATGAAGTAATGGAGCTTCTCTCGATCACGCACTTATTGTCTACCCCGTACCACCCCATGTGCAATGGTCTGGTCGAAAAATTCAACGGTACGCTCAAGCAAATTCTGGAAAAGATGTGCGAAGAGAAACCTAAGTCTTGGGACGAGTACTTGGCGCCAGCCCTCTTCACCTACCGCGCAGAAGCACCACAGGAGAGTATGGTTTTTCTCCTTTGAATTGATTTATGGACGACACGTACGAGGCCCATTGTCGGTTCTGAAAAAGAAATATGGACGGGAAGATACGATCAGCCTGGAGCCCCAAGACGACCTTATTGCTACGTCTTAGAGCTACGGAGTCGGTTGAAGCCAAACAATTAAATTAGCTCACAGAAACTGCACGAAGCGCGGATACGAGTCCAAAGCGACATTATGACCGAAACGCGAGAGACCGACAATTGAAAGTGAGGAGAGTCGGGCCCTGGTCTTGCTGCCTACCAGCAATAACAAATTGCTTATGGAATGGAAAGGTCCCTTTCCCGTGGTCCGAAAAAAAAGAAAAGTGAGGTCGACTACAAGTTCAATTCTAGGTCATACTCACAAGGCTTTTCGTTATAAACATGTTGAAGCGGGCACGCGGAATCGCCTATTCTTAGAAGCGCGGACTTCTGAAAAAGGTTGTCCTAAGAACGGATGCCTCCGAACACAGCTTGGGGGCGGTGCTTATGCTAAGAACACGAGGGGAGCACTGCATCCTTTAGCGCATGCCAGTAGATGCGACTCCTTCCGAGAGAGAATATTTTCTATGATAGAGAAGAGTGCCTAGCACTCGTATGGGCAGTGAAAAGTTTCATCTGTACTTATACGGTAGGCATTTTGTGGTGAGAACAGACTATCTGCGGCTTCAGTACTTAGACAAAGCAGAGCAGCTCAACAATCATGTGCTCTGCTGGAGTTTGTTGCTGCAAGAATATTCGTTTCGAATAGAACACATTAAGCACAGCGAAGAACGTAGGCTGATTTCCTTGGTTGGTTGTGATTTTTTTTTTGTAAATGGCCAAAGGAACACATCATTACGATATATATATATATGTATGTTTTTTTTGGCTGAAAGACGAGAAAAAATAAAGCTTAAAAAGGGGGTTCATTCTAGTAATGTCGATCAATACGGCGACGAAAAGGGGAATAAATATCGGGATGATTAATGAAGAAAAGAAAGAAAAGGAAGAGGAGGGGAACGACGGAGGTTCGAGGGCGGAGAGCAGACGCATTCGGAAACAGCTTGGCTCCGGAATTCACCGGCGAAGCCGTCGTCCGCAAAAGTTTGCCGACCTGTCCTGCACCGTCAGCACCGAGCGGCAAGCCTGGCTCAAGATCGAACCGGCCAAACCATCCCAACGACCGGCAAGTTGACCTGATCACCATCGCCGCGCCGGCAAGCTGGAGCCAATCTACCACTCAACATAAACCTGGTGCCAACCTCGGCAAGTCGAACTTGGATGAACGCCCTTGTCTTTATTTATTTGCTTATCAGTTTCCTTTTTTTTCTTTGCGGGGATTCGGAAGGTAGAACAACTGGGTGCGATATATATTTCTGTAATATCGAAAATCAGACGGACTCTCTCAGTTTCCTTTTCTTTTTACCATAAAGAACCTGACAACTGAAGGACATAAAAGGCGCGGACGGACAAGACCTTTCCCAGAAAACATCTTGTCCGTCCTCGTTTTTTTTGTCCTATCCGTTATTTATATTTTTACCCCTACCAGCACGCTCTTCATTCCAGGCCAGTTTTCTTGTTTTTATTTACATCATTAGAAAGTCGTAACATTATTTCTTGCTTTGTCTTTTAGTTTGTTCACTTTAAAGCGCGAAATCTTTTTTAGGTCACGCGAGTTCGTTATTTTTACGCCACACGAGTTTCGTGCGTCCCATTTCCGGGCACCATTAATAGAACCCAATTCGCACATATTTAGTTCTTTGCCTACGTTTTCCAGCCTAATCCGACGCATCTGAATTGCGGCGCGAAAGTGGTCCCGAAGTGGTGGCTAGATGGCGTCAGGACAGCCGGAGTCTAGTAAATAGGCTGTCCGGACGTGAGCGAAGTTTCTTGGGTGTTTGGTCACAAAAATGCTTGGTAAAAGCGCGAGGCGACCGCAACAAGTCGCTTGCCGTAGCGACGTTCCATCTCCTGGCATGCCGGAGCTTAGAGCACTGCACGCTGCAGCTGGATCGTGACATGGGCCCGGCCCGGCCCGGCCCGGTAGAGGCGCGCCCAGCCTGGCCCGAGCGCCCGACAGAACATTTAATTTCGCGGCCCACGGCCCGACCCGGCCCGGAAGAGAAACTGCCCGGAGCCCGGCCTCGGCCCCGGCAAAATATTTAGAGAGAAGCTTGAACCCGGCCCGAGCCTAACAATTATTTTTTGTATATATAAGCGCCTGGGCCCGGTTGTAGCCCGACTGATAGATTTAGTATACATGGGCCGGAAATCGCTTGCAGGCTTTAAGCTAAAAACTTTCCTATAAGCATAAAGCGAGCATATTTGATTTAAATTTTCGTAAACACCGAGTTTTTTGACACGATAAACTGGCAAGATAAAATAGACGATGTATTTTCGAGAATATGAGAGAAATATGCACGTAATAAGTAACTTCTAGAAAAAATGTGGACAATATTTTTTATGCATTTCTTGACGAGAGATTGGAGTTTTCGTTATTCAATTCGTTTCACAGAGGACTCTTCCCCTCTACATGTTTTTTTGTAAGAACAAGTACACAATCACGCTAGTCAAGTTCTTCAAAAGACCCTATAAGCATAAACTTATCTAGGGTGGTTAAGCTGATCTTTGAGGCATAGTAAGGCCCCCAAAGGTCTTTTGCAGGGGGGGGCCTCAAAGTAGGCCCCCCCCCCCCTCAGGCAAAGATAAGCTAACTTTTTTTTCTTCTTTTAGTTTGAAAAGGAGAGGAAAAACATACCAGTGTTGTACCCTACGACTGAGTGCCCTTGTTTTCTTGACCTCACGTCCCACTTTGTTGGAATCCATACGTTTCCTTCTATCTACGTAAAGACTTTCGAAATGCAAGACGTATTTTTTTTCTTTTTTGAACGGCACCGTAGGGATTTCGCATTTTGCTTGTTGGTTTTAATTGAACCCAAGCAATCAATGAGCACACTTTGTTATCAGTACTCGAATTAGCGCACAATCTCGCACTCCAGCCACGGCCGGCCGGCGATGGCCCGGAAAGCTTGTTCAAGCCCGGCCCAGCCTGGGCCCAAGAAAATAGCGCTACTCGGCCCGAGCCCGGCCCGCTGGTTGGACCGGGCTCGGGCCTTCGAGGCTGGCCGGGCCCATGCGGTGCTTCCACGCAGAGCTACCGTCAACTGTCAAACTGCACAACAACGCAGCAGAACAGGCATCTTCCGCAAGGATCACCACTTTGGGACACCGCCTGCATTGCGACCGGAAACAGCGTGACATTTGTCGGACGTCATCAGTCGGGAACAGGAACGATTGGCTTTTTGGACGCGTAAATCGACAATTCGAGAGGCGAGGCGCTCCAGCCACCGTAGCAACGGAGGCCGCTGTTCAGGGCTCTGAAGCCCAGAACGCAGGCCTGCCGTAGCCATAGCAAAGTTCATGTCCGTAGTCGTATCAAAAAACTGGAATGTGGGCCTTGATAGAGTGGGTAGGAGAGCGATAGAGTAGCCGGTGCTGGCGGGGAACTGAGCTAGCCTGAGAGGGTGCAGGTGGCCAGAGTCAGGAAAAGGAAGGTGCTGATCACCAGGAGTGCAAATGGAAATATAGCGCAAATAATTGCAATACTAAAATATCTTTCGATGATAAACCAGAATATAACAAGGGAATGGTGGACTATCTATATTCTATACTAAAATGAAGGGAATTAAAAATTTTGAAATTTGTTTAAAAAGCATTTCGGTATAATAACTTACTAGCTTAATTTCGAACAGGATTTGTCGCAGAACAGATTTACAGAATAATACAGCCTCTACTTGCCCTCCTCGACATAGCATTAGGCTAGTAATGAATCCTATTACAAACAAAATAAATTGCAACTAATTGCGCTGGCAATTATTGAACAAACGAAAATGATGATGATCTCTCACCTCAACATCTCCTCTTCAATACGTCTGTTCGCCGATCGATTCGTGTGTAATTTATAGACCTATTAATTCAAAACCACGATAATCAAATTTTGGCAGAATGACCTCGCACTTATAACTCAGTGGTGCCAGAAATGGCAAATGACTTTAAACTTTAATAAATGTAAATCTCTATCATTCACCCGCAGTTCACATGTTTCATCCTTTTCTTATCACCTTTCCACCATCCCAGTAGCTACCTGTTCCTCATATAAATGCCTAGGCGTTCACCTGACCTCTGATCTGTCATGGACTACTCACATAAATGCTGTCACTGCCGATGCTAACCGTACCTGGATTTCTTTCGCCGTAATCTCAGACTAGCTACACCTTCAGTAAAACTAAGCTTATACAACCTTGGTCAGATCTAAACTTGAATTTGCTTCATCCATATGGTCACCATGGCAATCATATCTAACTAACAACCTTGAATCCGTTCAAAACAGAGGTCTTCGTTTTATTTACTCTGAGTACTCCCCATACACCAGCAAATCAGGATTACGCAAATCAGCCAACCTTGACTTACTTTCTTTACGTCGAAGGGTGTCACGTCTCACTCTTCTTCACAAAATCTTTTACCACAACAGCCATCTAAAAGTTTTTCTACTATCACCTCCCTACCGTATTTTCCCTCGTTTTGACCACTCATGTAAACTGCGCTCTATTACTTCGTCATCTGTCTCGTATAAAATGTCGACTCTACCATCTGCTATTGATGATTGGAACTCATTACCTGACCTCATTGTAAACATGACTGACACTAACAAGTTTGCTGCAGCCGTTAACCTCTTTCTTTCTGAAATACAAGTATAGGTTACAGTGTGTTTTTATTAACTATTTTTGTTGATGTTTTTATTGTGTTCACTCCCTTGTATAATGCCCCCTGGGGCCCTCAAGGAAAATAAATGATGATGATGATGATGAAGTGTTAAAACTCATGCTAAAAGTTCAAACAAAAATATTTAAAATAAATATCTCGCAAACTTGAAAAAAATTGTAAAAGTGCTTACCTGGTTTAACCGAGAGACCGAGCTAATAATAAAAGTAAGATCCCATATACTTTATTCACCAAGCTTCCAATCCTTGAATTTTCTCAACCAATAATTCTACGCGGAGATTCAAAGCGTTCTAGGCATCCGAGTTAAATTTCAACGCGTTGACCCGCTTATATGCATTTCTTCACATTTGAAAAAAAACAGGAAGCTAATATTTTTGTCTGTTTTTTGTAACAACTTCACACGTGTCGCTGCAACGTATTAGTTTCCTGAACTAGAAAAGGCAGTTCAAACGGCCTGCAGTTATCGACGGTGCCACTTACAAACATCTAGCTAAATGGGTATTACGTTTTCCTGCACAGAATCAATTCATGTCACGTTATCCCCAGCTCCAAAGCCTTTTCAAACACGAGAAAATATATGGAGGTCCTCTGGCAAGTAAAGCAGTCAAATCATTGTCAAAATTTGAAGCAGTCTTTCAAGTGCAGGTAAAATAAAAAAAGAAGATATTTAAGAAAAAAAATATTGTTCCATTTTTGTTTATAGGCGTGCTGTAGTACCTAGATTTGAAATTAAAATGAGAAGATGCTGTAAAAAATGTATTGCAAGATATACCGGTAAGCGCGAGGTAGTTTTCATTGCCATTATTTTTTTAGTGCCCGAACATCTGATCTTACTCCAACCGGTTAACATAAGCGTGCAACTGAGAACAGCTTTTGCACCCATCGTTTTCGTCTCGCATTCAAAGTAACACAAGATAACAAATTTGAATTTCTTGATGTGCTGATGACCTATTGATTATGAATAGATCAAAAATGACGCAGAAGAGGCACCGCTCAGCTCAAGCCTGAAAAATCAGCAAAAGTGATCAAACTTGACAAATGCATAAAAAAAGAAAAAAAAACATTTCTATGGTTATTTATATTAAAAAAAAGTGGATGTTGTTCATTTTATACAGTTTAAATAACATCATTCACTCCACGATTAATCGCTTCAATAATTCGGCGTCTAAGCCCTTCTCGAGCTCCAGCGGTCATGATTAAAGATCCATGGCCACACTACGTTTATCAGAAATTAGTTTTTTCGTTATCAATTGTAGTGAGCTCAGCAACCTATCATATCTGTTGCGTTTTGTACTCCGACAATTTTAATCCATTTATAATATTTTTAATCTAGGCTCAATGCAACGCCGGAAAAATAGTTGCATAAGAGAGCAACAACCGTTAATTTCCTGGCCGTAAAAGTTTTAACGCAAAGGGCCAGCAATTTATTACTTTTTTAATTTATGTTGTAGAATTTCGAACCATGTCAGCGAAATAATATTATTTCTATTCATAGATACAAAGCTCATTGGAACTACGGTATTTAAATCGAATATAATAAAAAAAAATTTTATTTGCTATGTTTGTATTATTTGGATCTAAAGATGGCTGGTTTAGCTTTTCGGCATGTCATAACGGAAAACAGCTGCCTCTATCAGTCGCTTTACTCTTGTTCGTTTTATTCCGTCTCACCACCGTGAAATTGGCAGCTCTCCAAAACCTACATATAATTTTATCGAAATATTTAATAAGGCTCTTTCGTGCAAGCAAAATTCAATACTCCTTAAAATTAAAAAAGAGACTTAGAAACTTTGATCAACGTGACTTGCATCAACATTGTAAACCAAAAAGAAACTCTCAAGTAATAAACTGCGGCAAACAAGTTACTCAGTTAGGCAGATGCAAGAAAATAAACAGGCAACGACTGTGCCTTGCTTCACTTGCCTTTGCTAGCGGGACATTTGAATACATTATACCAACCAGTACATCGCCCTAGACAAAAAATAATAATAAATACCAGAAGCACAGCATGGTTTTAATTGCGATTTCACGCGCGATAGTTTTCAGATAGACAGTTCACCTCATTTAAAGATATTTCTGGCGTTTCGTGATGCTCGAAATGTCAACATATTCTGATTGGTTGAGAGGATTTCAGGATCGTAGGCTGGATGTATAAAAAGCGTAGAACCTGTGCGCATCATCAGTTCGACACTCGCGGTTAAACCAAGACTCCAAACATGGTAAGTGCATTAACAAGGTTTAGAAGTCTGACAAATGTTCATCCCTTGAATTCTTCCCAATAAAAAGTCTGCTAGTTTTAAGAGCATTCAGCAAGTATTCGCTTAGATTAGTAAAAAAAAAAAACTTTGTACCATTACTTACCTTTATCTGGAGACTCCATATATATATATATATATATATATATATATATATATATATATATATCTTTTGAAAACTTAACATATTGACATAAATATTACTAGATCACACGAAAGCAAACTTTGTGTTGATAGATCAATTAATTTTTAAATAGTTGCTATTGAACAAGCAAATGTTTGTTATTTCAAGATAATACTCCTTTCCAGCCCCTTCCCTGCCTTTCCCAGTCGGCCACAGAAATCGTCGTTTCAATAAATTTATTAAATCATTTAATATTTCATGTCATTTAATCTTAATTTAGATTTGGCAGCGTAATTGAGATAATAACTAATTTAATTAAAACACCCATATGAAAACGATCAACTACTGCGTACACTCAAAGATAATATTAATTAATATACACGTTATTTCCATTCTAATGCGATTCTTTCCAACCTGCAGTTCCGCACTTTCCTCATCCTGGCCCTGGCCACCTGCGCCCTCGCCGGCTACCTCGCCTCCCCGCCCGCACCAGCTACTCCTATCGCTCCCCACCTACTCAGGACTGACCCACGCCCCAGTACTCGGATACGGCTACGGCCATGGCCTCGGATATGGCTGGGGCACCTACGGTATGGGCTACGGCATGAACTACGGTGGTCTCCGATACGTCGGATTTGGCTAGACATGTAAGTTTGGTTATCTTATATGGCGATCTTTGAGCTCATTCTTACTTCTTATGAATTGAGTTGTACTCACTGTAACCTAGCACTTTGCACTATAAAACTCCTTGATGTCTAAATTATAAAAACCAAAGCAGATATCGGGCGTTATAAGGGACTAACTCGAAACATGAGTGCACGAGTAAGTGGAAGGTTCAAGTACGGGCTGTGTCATAAATAAGGTACGCTATTTTAATGGTGTAAACACGAATACGCTTCTAAGAATCTGTCTTTGATTTTTTCGCAGAACAAAGGCCCTCGTTCCTGGAAAAATAGACAAGGTGGAACATCGCTTTTAGGAAGCAAATGGTACAGTTAAGACGTTTGATGGTGCAAATAAACACACTGAATTAAGCTAATTTGCTATTCTCATCTTTCTCTGAGTAGGAGTTTGATTATTAGCGACAGTACCCTTGACTTGTTATTCAGTGAGTCGTGGCGCCGTAGAAGGTCGACTGGCGTATGCCATTGAGGTCTTCGCAATTGTACCTAGTGTGCTGAATATATTAAGATTATCCTTTATAATTCCTAAAGCATAGTCACATCGTCATTATCTTTCTTGTTTCTTTTCTTTAAGGGGTCTCCAAAGGACACGTTTTTGCAGTTCACAGCATTTCCTCATAGGAAATTAAGTCTTTTTTTACCGCTTCCGGCTCGCTTTAGGGTGTTTTTTTTGTTTTGTTTTATTGCGGATTAAAGGCTACACTTTGCACCGTCTGTGCACATGTGTTCAGGGGCGTGCCCATCACATGAATACGGAGAGACACTCACGCGCTTTGAGGTTGTTGTCAAAGGATACGCTGTTGTCACTCCCCAACCTACATAAAACATGAAAAGGAACAAGACTACACCGAGAAGCGGAGGAGGAAATCCGTGTGGTTTAGTAGTTCATGTCTCGAGTGAAAGCGGACAAGCGCGCAGCAACGTGCACGTAAAAAAATAAAAAGAAATCTTTGTTTGAAGGTTTTTTTGTTGTTTATTTTGTGATTTGTAGAGGTTTTTCGTTCAAATAAAGCAAGGCGAATTCCTTTGAAGGTGTACGCCGGCGTTTTCTTCATGGTCCCAGATTTGCCTGAACATTTTCGAAACACCCAAAAACATGACTGAAATAGTATATCAAATATTAGGCCGATATATATTTTTTCTCGCGAAGGTATTTAATTTATAATTTTGGTCCTCATCGTGCTTTTCAAAATTAAAATATCTACTGGCAACATCGAAAAAGTGACGCCAGTAAAAGGCAAGAGTTCACTTTTTGGACTGTAGACTTAATTTGTTCCCAGCTGATTCCAAGCGGTTTCATGGTGTCAAATGAATGCTTTGAAAGCAAGCTCACTTACGCGCGCACCTGCACGGGACAAATGCTTGGCATCGTCTATTTTTTTACTGCTTGTTCAACCGCAAGCCTGCCTGCCACTGATATCACGGCACTGAAAAACCAACATGTTTCAATGTTGGTTTTTGCATCATTTTTATTCTCCGATTTCCTAATGACTTGAACATTTTGCGATACCAAATGTCTAGCCGGAAAGAGTGAAGGTTGGAGATTAAAAAATATAGTTTGTTGGTGGAGCTCACTACCGTCGCCGGAAACCCTTTAGCGTTTATTTCTATTATGTATGCCTATATAGCACACTGAGTATATCAGTGGTTTCTGGGGGATGGCGTAGCAGATAACAATATTAGAAATATAACAGATATAAAAGTCGAAACACAACTAAAACAAGTCACGAATGTCCTCGATAAAAACAACTGCGGTGAAGTAAGCAGTCAACTTTCCGAGGGTAGGGGCCGGTCAAGATGGTGACGAGCGATGATGATGTTCGCCCGATGGAAGTTTCCCGGGAAGTCGAGTAAGAAATAAAAAAACTAAAAATTGTTCTATCCCGCTGGACATACTACGACGTTGGTTGGCTTACGATGGCCAGTGTGGCCGCTTTATTTAAAAACAAAACGACAAGTCAACGGTAATATACAAAACTTCCAAAATTAAAACCCATACTTTAGTCCCCAGTCTCAAGAGCCGAATCCCCCGAGAATCCTATCGGCACCCCTTTTCTAGACTCGCAGGTGCCTCCTTTCCTCCAGAGACGGACCAATTCCTTCAAATTTTACCACTCCCACGTGGTACATAGTCGCCCGAAGGTCGGCGAGCTGTCAGCCTGACGCTCCAACCGCAAATAGAAATTCCTTCTAGAGTCTGTCCTTCGTTTTTCCCAGTCTGGCTGGCGCCATCAGCCAAAGTATTACATCGGGTGAAAAGCGACAATTTTACACTAAGCGGCGAAACCCTCTATATACAGGCACACTCGGTTAAAAGCCGCAAGCAGCTCCAAGCACGGGTTCTCCCCGCACCGCCTCTCGAAACCCGAGACGTTTCTTAACGACCGTGGGGAAGCTCTCCCGCTTCAGCCGCGATGCCCCCGCAAAATGCTTCCTCCAAAACGTCGACACCAACTTAAAAAAGGTTAAAAAAAAAATGCCGACGCAACTCTGGAAAGATAATCTTTTCTAAAACAAATCTTACTTATTACAAACAAAATACTTCGTTACTTAACATAAGCTCTACCAACGAATTAAGCAAAGTATTCCGTTTGTTTAAAGTCGGGCAAACAGAAGTGTTTGGTACGTCCGTTTGTGTGAACAATTTTGAGATTTTTTATTATTGATAACTGTACATGAGAAAGCCAGTGAGGTGCCAGAATTCAATTTAAATATGTCATACCCGTTTTCACGTCATGGATTCTGGCTACTCGCATTATATTCTATTATATACATGTGATTTTCCCTTCTATTCCTTCATTCATTCATTTTTTTATTGCCTTGTAATCATAAGCAGCTGGTGACCATGGGAAATCTTCCACAAGTAGGAAATTGAACGCATATTAGCCCGAAACCACCTAAATGCTAACCAGAAAAATATTTTAAGATGTCATTATCCGTTGCACCAAGTATGTTAAAACCACTCTCTGTCTTCAGTTACCATCACCACCACAACAGGGGTCTGGGGTGGGGAGGGGTCAGTGGTGGGGAGAAGAGGGTAATAAGAAATCATTGCGTCCATGATTGATCTGTATTAGCATCATACGTCCACTCATCCGGTCCGGTTCAATGCTTCCATTGAACCAGACCAAATAGCTTTGCCGAATGGTGAAAAAACAAAACAAAAAAGCCACTAAAAATGCCATCCAAGAATAAACACAAGCATGAAGATGATCCAAGCATGAATTACCATGCATGAAGATGATCCAAGCATGAATTACAAACTAGCCCAAGCCTCCACATTATCGAGATGCCACAATCAATTGTTCGATATTAAATGCGATAGCATTTCATGCCCGCCCCCCCCCCCCTTCCTTCCCTGATAATTATCGTCTATACCAAGAAAGAATTTGGCCTCCTCCTATCCACTCCTTCATTGCGCCTCCTCTCTCACTTTCACGTGTTTCTCTCCTTGTTTCCCATACACCCAAGTCGCGGGTGGCTGCCCACGTGTCCGCTCCAAACCTCCTTTTCTATGGCGCACATGCGTGGACATTGGATTGATCTGTGTGTGTGTCACTGGGATGAGGGTCGGCGTGATACGTAGTCGTTCCGGGGAATATGCGCGTGACGCAGTTGACACCGCTCTATGACTCAAGAAAGACTTTCGGAAATGCTCCGGTTTTATTCACACTGCCTCGCAAAAGAATGTAACCAACTGATGTGGGCATGGCTCAACAGAAGTGGCGGTGCACTGAATCTTGGCGTGTTCGTGGTACCAATGAGTCGCCCAAAATAAATGTACCGCGTTTGCCTTTAAACGAGGCATGGCACGCGCCTTCTCCATATTACAACGTTACATATTTAATACGTAAAAAATAAGGTGGTCAAATAAGTAATAACATAAACCAGCTTCATGGCATATAGATGTCCGGGCATTTGATATATAGCTGCCCGCTACATGGGGTTTCTCTAAATTTTATCAAAGGAATATGTTTTTACTGGTGAGAGGACAATGCTGTCGCATTGCGACGTAGTCTGCAGCGAAGCACCGGAGAAACACAGACCGTTTTAACTTTTTTTCCTCATACTTTGTATATCGAAGCGCACATAAGCACTCCACTGAAAGATAGCACTGATATGAATATAAGCGATAACGGCTACTCGAGTCCAATTAAAAAGTAACACGTTTTTGTTAAATACACAGCTAAATTATCTGTCCCTCCGGAGTGGTGCTCGAGAGAACGACCAACACAACACAGGGACGAGGTAACTTCTGGTGGGCACCCACCTCCGAAAACAAATCCTGCGTCATTTCAGAAATTTATCAACGAAGCTGTGCCAGGACTCCCAGATGCATAGGCGTAGACTTCGGGGAGTCATCGGGGCTCATGCCCCCCTAGTGAAACTCCGGGGGGCGGGGGCCCCCCCCCCCCCGGGCCCGGGCCTCGATCCTCACCGAGACGCTGTTTACGTGCCATGTAACGAGCTTCTAGTAGTGCCATGTAAACAAAATAACGCCCACGTTGCCTTTATTGACAAAATACATGGGAAATGGAATCCCAGCGTGCTTTCGTTAGCTTCAATCTCCAGTTCTTGCGAAAAGATAAGGCGCAGCACGCCCGCTTGTAAAATACTTGCAACGCTCACAAGACTCGACCATGTAAGCGCGTTCTATCGTTCCATTATGTACGAGCCACAGTTCAATGCAAGCGTCTGTCGGCGCCTCTCGATGTCCGTTAAAAGCGGTCGAGACAACTAAAACAGCAACAAAGTAAATGCGCAGCCATATCAACATTTATGTTCTTGTTTATTTTTTCGCATGGCACATCTGTGAGCAAGTGTATTGAGCGCCATGACTCGCAATTAAAACGTGACGAAAATATTCGCTTTAGCAGGCCAGGTTCGCTGCAAAACACGATAGCTACTTATTTTTCGAAGCAAAACGACAGGAACATAGAGAGTAATGGTATGCGAGCAAAACGCCCGAATGCCTCCAGCCAAATGGCTTCCAAATTATTACCTTTGTAGCAACGTTACTAGAACCACTCAGTTAAGGAACTGCCATGGAGCCTGTTTTTAAAAAGTGGCTCCGATCCGTACTCGAGAACCGAGCTAATGGCGATCGCAACGCCGCCATTTCTCCCGCAGCGTCCACTCCGGGAACTGCACGGCTGCACGTCGAGTTGGGCAAGGGCCGGTGGCGCCATCTCGCAGGACCATCTCGCAGTAGCTATGCAAAGCAACTTTCATGTTTCAACTCGTCAGTTAAAGGGTGGCGCTGTGATCGTATTTAGCTCGGTCTCGGTTGACGCCAGCGACTCAGGTTTCAAGGGTGAGTTTCCCAACTGATGGTTTTAGTAACGTTGCTTTGTAGGTATCTTCCTGTATTAAACCTTCGTTGACAGCACCAACTGTTGCACAACTCACAAAGCCGCGGGGCCACTTTCGCGGGAACCAATATCTTTATACAGCACCAACACACGCAAAGGAACAACTCAAGCTAGATCCAGCTACAGGGTTGACGTGAGACGCTAGGCTTAGGAGAGTCCCACTATGAACGCAAACACCCGCACAGCGCTTCCGAAGGCGTGGGACGCTAGGCTTAGGCCAGTCCCTTTACGAAATCAAGCACCCGCACAGCGCATCCAAAGACGGGCACTTGCGACAGTTGTTTGCTGCATACTAGGTCTGTTGAGGTCATCTTCCGCCGAACGCCTACTTTTTTTAATATTCATAAACGACCTTCCGGCCACCATATCATCTAATACTCGCCTGCTTGCAGATGACTGTGTCGTAATTAACAAAGTAAGAACTGTGCATGACAACATTCAGTTTAAGATATTTAGTAAAAATTAACAAATGGTGCGAACAGTGGTTGATGCCATTAAACAAATTTAAATGTAAACTAATCTGTTTCACTAAAAAAATCATTTTTGTCCTACCAATATTACTTAGGCTCCGATTTCATTGAGACCGTTCCTTCGTACAAACATATTGGTGCAAAACTAACATCACACTTTTCATCCAATAATCACAATGAAGCCATCTCCGCAGACACCTCCAGGACCCTGGGAGTAATCCGACGTAACCTTCGACCTGCTCCACCAACTGTCCGCAAATTGGAATACGACACACTTATCCGACCTAAATTAGAATATGCTGCCTCCATCTGGAACCCCCATCAAGGCTACCTTATCAATGATCTGGAAGCAAATCAAAGAGGGCCACTTGTTTCATCCTCTCCACGTTTGATAACTCCATCAGTTTCTCTGCCCTAAAAAGTCAACTAACCCTTTCTTCTTTGCAGCTTCGTAGGAACGTCTCTCAGCTCTGTCTTCTTCACAAAATATTATATGACTGTCCCGACCCTAAAACTGCATTATTATCACCTCCCGACCGAACATCATTTCGCTTAAACAATGCCTGTACCATCAAAAGGATCTCTGGCTTAACAAACGCTTTCAACCGATCTTTCCTCCCACAAGCCATCAATGACTGGAACAGCCTCCCATCCTCCATCGTCACCATCGTAGACCCAGACGCCCCTATATGATGTCTTCAATTTCACTTTTTATGTTGTTAACCATTTACCAACCTTTTCCTGAATGTATTTATTTTTGTGTCTATTCTTCTAATGTATAATACGAATGATCACACCCTTATGTAACGCCCTTGCGGGCCCTTAAGGTTCAATAAACGAATAAAATCAACACCACGGTGAACTCAGAATGACTGGCACTCTTAAAAACAAACGAGCTCAACGAGCGACGCTCCTTAAGACGCCACAAACGCCGGCAGCCATGGCTGTTATCCTTTGAATCCGAAGCGGAAAGGCAGTCTCCGGACATTTTTACAGACAATAATCAATTTACCTCAAATATGTGTTTCTCAAACCTAAAACTATTGTCGATATAAATACTATTGCGACATGGAGAAATGATTTTACTATTAACAGGTCACTCGTCAATCGTCTATCCAACAAATGTGAGCCAAGAAAGGGTGCTTAGTTTTGTAGGAACCGGGCGGGGCCTGGAGCAGGGCTACTTTAATTAAATTGCGTCTAACAACGTAAATATTTCTCATTTTCTTTTGTGGAAAAAATGTTAAGTTTTTAAAAGTTCAGTTCATTGTCTCTTTAAGTATCTCCGCCTAAAACTTGGCATTACGTCCAAGCAGATATTACGCCGTATCCGTTACTTTCACAATAAATACTAAACTTAAATTACGTATCTTGTGTAATTATAGATCTGCGTATATAAATATTTTTTAAAGTATTATATTTTTTAAAATGTTCCCTATATTTTCACAAATGCAAATATTTTATCATTACCTTCGGGCACTGCAATTCCCAAGCTTATGACTGAAATATTGTTTGTCCCGGTTGAAAAATGCACTGCCGGAATAAAGATGAATCATAAAGCATTTATTAGACATTTGCTTAGCAAGAGGCAGTGCGATGAAGAAAAACCAATTATTGAGGAAAACATGGTTTCTAGAAAAGAGTAATTAAGGTGGTACAATGCCCCATGTCTTATATTTTTACCAATATCAAAACTTAACTTTGGGTGTAATCAGCAGGTGGGAGATCACAATTCAACCCTAAACATAGGGTCTGACATTTGAGCTTGAGTACAAACAGCGTTGTCCGTCCGCTACCACGCTTTACGTGAGCCTCGGTTGCCATAGGAACTTCTGGCAGCATATTGTTAAAATCAGTGGTTCTTGGTCGTGACGCAGTGAGTCATACTCAAACGCAAATGTTTTAACCAACCTAATGAATAGAAAAGGCATAGATCGTTTCCCCCCTCCCCTAAATAAATTTCAAGACAAAAAGGACGTTGAGTTGTGGAATTGAAGTATGAACTGTCGAAAGAATAATTAAATGTTGGATGTTGAAGTAAAGAGAGTACATATTAGAATTTGTTATTATTAGTGGCTTTATTACAGTGCCTTAGAAGCGTCTTTGATTTATGCGCTCAGCGTCCTATCGTGCCCATACGTCAAAAGTGGTCTTGAAGCGGCAACAAATGACGTCACAGACGTAGGCGTGTGATGTCGCTTGTCGCGATCCAGGCATTTAGGTATAACAGCCTCGGCAAAAACTACGAGCGAACGAGGGTGTCGCTGCCGTCGCTGCGTCTTAAAAGAAAGCCTAGATTGAAGAGAGAGTGGCGTCTGCCATTCTAGCTCCATTGGTCTGACACCACCAAGATCTCGGCCGGCAAAAAGCAGGACACTTTTGTTTCATCATCAGGTGAAGATCCAGGGACCACTTTTAAGTTTTAGGACGCGGCAAGCACGCCAGTCGGAGACGCGTTCTTAAGCACCATAATATTGTGAAACTGAGAGGTACGCGCCTGTGTTCCTGTTTCTTTGCCCAAGGAGAAAATGGCATTTTTCTCGAGTCAACTGACGTAGTTCCGTGTTTTTATAACGTGTTAGCATCAGTGCCCCTCGTGCATGCGCTGACCTTGGACTGGTTTAGAGACACGAATCCAAAGTGCGCAACCTCGGCACGGGATAGCGCCACAGCCCCACTGCCTGTGGAAACTGGCTAGGAAACACCTTCTGCAAGCGCCGACAGATGGCGGCGGAGTACATATTTCGAGAGGCTGGGCGATAGGTCGCATGGCAACGGAGGCCGGAGTGGATAGGCCGTTTTTATGGGGCGATGCCTTTACGTAACACCGAACAACAGAAGATCGACGATGACTTCCCTTGCCTATAGACTTATTCCAAAATTCGAAGAACCCCATCACGGCGGAATGCCAAGCAGTAGATTCTGGAAACTGCTTGGCCACTCAGTTTCGCTTTCGACTGTCCTGCTTCAGTTCGTCCTATCACGCCGTGACCGAATGCGCTCGCTTGCGCTTTAGGTTCTCCGACTTCCCATGAATATATGATATTTTAAGCATTCTGGAGCGGTATAGAAGGAATACCGGGGCACTTTTATTGGTTCTCGACATGCCTGATACTGTGCGTGCTAAAGCAAACGTAGTAAGGCATGGTTTAGACACCGCACCACATTATTGTATCTTTGCGCTTAAATTCAATCAACCAGTCTAGTACCCGTAAACCACAATTGAAATTTAGTCACTTTCAGACCCACCCGTATTTTTGTTGAAAAACATCCTCTTTTGTTAGTTAATTTAACAAAATATAAGTTGCATCCTCAGAGGATACTCACAGTTGAGCTTAACATTGGCGTATGAACTTTTAAGGAAACGCAATAACTCCTCCCTAACTACTGCACAAAAGTTGCTACGAAGTCTTACTCGTGTCATAATATATCTCCCATTCAAAGTTTATGCTGATTGGAGATTAAGCTTGTGCAAACACCCAGACCGGCTAGCGACGACTGAGGCCCCAACAAGCGCCCCCTACTCCTCGCTAAGCCTTTTTGGAAGAGTCTTTACCAACGCATAAGGTATGTGTATGAAAAGTGGGTTTCAAACTAGCTCGGCAAATTCAGTCAGGAAAAAAGCAAAAACACAACAATTCTTACGACCATTAGCATCCATCAAACGCTCCTGCAATCCTTTAGTTCATATTTGGCGCTACGCATAGCGGTTCACACCCACATACATGACGTCCGGCGAACGGTGCGACATTCTTCACGTAAGTGCTCGACTGTTGCGTTCTTAAAAACGGGTTGTATGTACGAATGTGCCTATATGATTGCACGATCACTTCATGAGCATCCCCGATATTGAATTACAGTAGTTGAACGCAAGCGGGTGGAGCATTCGATTCGTGCAGTGCTGTGGTTCAATACAGCTATATGAGATAGGAAGTGTGTTCGATTTTTGCGTTTCAATGACGTCAACTAAGTTTACCTCGCGTAATAAGGCGTATCAAAGAAAACGGTAATTGAAAACTGGTAATTTTATCAATGTACACTATAAGAAATGCCTGCGCGTCTACTTACTCGCAAAACACTCAAAGGGCCAATCTCTGCGACCAATCAGCTCAGCGAATGATGAGGCGGAACATCCGTTTAGACCTAAAAATTAAGTCTTCGCTATTGCATTACGCAACGCAAAGCGTCATGCTTGCATTGCGTAATGCCACAACGGAGAGGAAATTTTGAGGTGAAAACAGATGCTCCGCCTCATCATTCGGTGAGCTGATTTCGTAGAACGCAGAGATTGGCTCTTCGAGTGTTTTGCAGGTAAGTAAATGCGCAGGCATTTCTTAGAGTGTACGCACAAAGCAAGTAACAAACTTGCTGACGATCAACAGTGATCTAAATGTGCGAAATCGGTTTACGCTTATTGGTTGTTACCGCATGTTGAGTCGAATGCTAGCAAGATCCCCGAGCGTCACAGCGTCGAGATCCCTAGCACCTTAATCTGCATACTTTGAAACGCTACAAGAAAGCTTCTTGTGCAAAAATAAAACAAGCAAGGTGCGTAGCCGTGATTTTGATTCGAGAGGGGGGGAGGGGGGGCAAACCATACATACGACGACGGCTGGTTGTTGTCCAGGCTCTGTGTATGATCTCTTGTCGACGTGTCAATCGAAACCGAAACTATGCCACTCTCCTCCCTGGCCTATCTAGTTCCCACACTGCAACGCGCAGTGTTGCATGGAGGGATTTAAGGAAGTTGTCTCCTTCTGCAGCTGCGGAGTGGGGGACTGCGGTTGTGTCACTGGGGCGCCTGTTAATCCACCCCGGCCTTCTCCGTTCACACCGCTTCACGGCGACAGTCTGCGGCCGGATGGCTCATTACAAAACATCAACACACCTAGGGCCACCTGTACACCCCGCCGTCCAAAGTACGCCCTAGCCCCGCTTCCCCCCCCTGCACCTCCTTGCTAGGTGTTACGTCACGACGTCGCTCTCTATAACCATGCAGCCAATCCTGTGCGGCCGCCATGGCTATGCGTCCTATCGCCTAGCCTATCGAATTAAACGACCGGGGTCAACACCTCCTAGATAACAAAGCCGTAGCGCTGATAGAGATGTCGTCACCAGCCAAGGCCAGCGTTGAATACAGATTGAACACGACGCTTGCGTCAACATTCGGCTCAAACTTGCGTCGAAGCCGAGCGCTGACGCAGCACTCGTTTCCAATTTGTGTCCAGCGTCGTTCTTAGCTAGTGACGTCAAAATGTCAGTACTACGGTCTTGTCTTCTAGATGGTGTTGCCGGGGTACGCGTGAGCGCTTTGGCCGCTCTCGGAGGCTCCTTCCGCCGGCTTTGTAAACCTGTAGATTCGCACGGGCTGCGGTTCTGTTTTTCGGCACGCCATGCCGTTCTTGATGCAGAGTCGTCTTACCATGTCACAGGGCCGTGAGCACACGGTGTCTTCGCCCTTGTAAGCACAACATGTGTGCACACGCAACGAAATAGCTCTGTCGTTTTCCGCACATCACGGGACGTCGTTTATGCACACGCTAAGTGACCTGATTTGCTTGCACCAAATAGATGAGGTGTTTTGGGAAAGGTCACCCTGGGAAAATATGATGCATTCATCATGGTTTGTTATATACGACAGCTGCGTGAAATTATAGCGAATTTCTTTGATAATCAGCAGCGATTTCGGCTGTAGCTTTATATTTTTAAGTTAGTGATGCGTTTTTTTTTATCTGTGCGCGATTTTTTAGATTGCCCTTTTCCCGCCAAAGCATTGTTTAGTATTCGCCCTCATTTAGTGGAGGGCACAGCCTAAGAGCTGTGGCGTAATTTTAAACAGTTCTAGTCATACTGTAAACTCGTTGGATTCCTGTGCTTTGTCTCTCTGTGTTTATTTTTATTCTTTATTATTTGCGCTTAGCTATATTAAACAACACACTTCGCATTTCCCCTCGTGTGAAGAGAACTCAAATGCTTTAAGTAAGAGGAAATAAAGGCTAATTTCATCCAATACAATTAAACTATGTTGTTTTACAAAAGCGTCATGTTGAAACTAATCTGAAAATTTGCGAATACGCTGGTCGACTGCATCCTCAAGGTAGGTGTAAATCTGTCTGAAGCTTTCAAACGCTTTTGTTTACCTTATTTTGTGTGGCTTTATGCAGCGCTTGCCAAGTCACTGGGAAAAAAAGGAGTCAATGTTCGGGTTTACCTCCTTGGATTAGAATGCAAGTGTGCTGCATGATCGTTTGAAAAGGGACAACCAAGCTCTCTGTCATTCCTTAATAAACCTCTCCCTCTCTCTTTGGTAACGTGTTCTTTTTCTGGCTAAAACAATAGATTTTTGTAACATTTGGACCTCTTTAAGTAAAATATAAATGCCGAAGCCGTCAATATTACTGTGAATTAATAGGCATTCAAGATGTCATTATTTACTGTAAGAGTTGTGTAATTAAGTAGCCTAATAAAGTACATTTTTACCACAAAAACAGTGTAAATATAATCGATGTCCTTGCTTTGATGACGTTGGTGAGAGTCCTAGCCACGCTCTAATAATTTTTGAAAGCTTTCAATTACCTGCCTGTATATTTTCGTTTTCTAACATGTCTTCGGGACTGAGATAAACGTAACAAGACTTAAACGTGTGCAACATTAAAGAAGCTAAACAAATTCTTTTAAAACATTCCCTCTGTTCGCTCAATGCCCGAAAATTGACGCATCAAAGTACCGCCTGTCGCTCGATGACCCTTTACAAGCTGGAAAATAAGATAAAATGATACGTGGAAACTGAAGAGCAAAAGCAAAATCATAAAACAGCAACCAACCCAGCTTAATTTTAACGTCGATTCGAAGTTTGATATCTTACTCATGCTCGAACCACCGTGTTGAAAGATATATTTAACACCCCATAATCCTTGAAATTTCAACAATACCCACTGGCTGAGAACATTTGAGGATCGCCGCCTGAATGCACAAAAGAAACGGAGAAACTTTTGACGTCACTAGTTTGACCACCTCGGTTAAACCAACACACTCAAATAGGGTAAGTGCTTCGACTGGAATTGGACGCCGGACAGATATCCATCCAAGCGATTCGTCAAGATCTGAAGCTACACCAGATTTGTTTTTACAATGATTGCCACATCAAGTTACTTAAATCTTTCTGCATTATTAGATGCTTAGGAGAAGTTCTGCAATATCACTTGAAGGTAATACTAAGGTGACTATTTTAGAACATATCTAAAGTAAATAATTAAGGTAACTACTTGCATACATTGTTGATAATACGTATTTATTATTTCAACCGTTTGCTTTTAAATTAATGTATTTATTGTTATTTATACATGGAGCGCTTAAATGAAAGCAGTTAAATAAAGAACATCCACTTATGTGACTCCTCTGGATTGTGTTCTAGCGAGGCAATCATTTCTTGCTTCTAATGCGTAGTGGATCCTTAGAGAGAGTAAGAATTATTGTTGCAGGCATTCCTAATGCCATGTGAATGTAATTCTGATCCATTTCGCAGCTCCGCATCTTTCTGATCCTTGCTCTGTCAACCTGCGCCCTCGCTGGCTACTTCGGTTTCCCGGCCGTGCCAGCTACTCGTACCGTGCGCCCACCTTCCCCAGCGTCACCCACGTCTCCGCTGTCGGACACGTACTCGGCCACGGCCTCGGCTACGGCCTCGGCTACGGCCTCGGCTACGGCACCCATGGACTGGAATTCGGCCTTCTCCAAGGTCACAGAGTAAAAAATCCTCTGCGCCTACTTTCCAGCACAACACTCGGAGAGCCAATTACCGCAACTTACGGAGGAAGCTCAGCTAACGACGATGCCGAAACATATGTTTAGACCAAAAACCGCAGTCTGGGTTGTGACACTACGCAATGCAAGTGTGACGTTTTGCATTGCTTAATGTCACCTCTCACGCTGCGTTTTTTGCCAGAAACATATGTTTCGGCATCGTTATTTATTTAGCTACCTCTGTAAGTCGCGGTAATTGGCTCTCCAAGTATTGTGCCAAAAATATATCCACGTTTTTATTTTTTTTATTTTTTAGTGGGGGAAAAGGAATGCACTATGCGCGCTCTAAGAATAACTGAATTGCGATATGATGCCTTTACTTTGCTCCATTTTTCACTCGTTAACAAATGTATTTATCAGACATCTTTGCTTAACATGATTTGAAAACCCTGTACTACAGAGCAACTTTTTGTACAATATCAAGTGTCTCAAAATTCAAATTAAAGTTTATCAATTTCTTTTTATAAAAATGCCAGCACCCCAAGGATTTAATCCTAACTCTACTTTCAGAAGAATCTTAAATCATTCTCCGCGAAAGCAGTTATGGATACACAGTTGCTTTTGCTTTGCACCTTGCGAAGCGAGCAATCTGGCGAGGACTTTTTGCAATTAATAATATACTTAGTCGGTAATCTAGTCACGCACGAAGCACGGAAGTCACGCTATCATTATTTTTCCTTGGTAGAAGTTGGAACTTTATGGGTACCTAGCAATCCTGAGAGATAACAAATTATGTGATTATTTACTCCTTGTTATAAATATATAGCAACACTGCGTTTCACAAAAATATATATTTGTTTCATTATAAATTCTTTGAGCTCAGCAACCTAGTACATGTCTTACGCTTTGTACTTCGCCCATTTTTAATACATTTGTTATATTTCGCTTCTCGACTCAATACAATATTAGAAAAATACTTCTATGTTGAGACCAACAACAGTTAACTCCTCGGCCGTGAAACCTCTATAGCAAAGGGTGAGCGTTTCATTACTTATTTTTATATATTGGGTAGAGATTTAAGTCATGCCAGCAACAACGCAATATTTTTATTCATACACACAAAGCGTTTTTGAACTATAACATTTGAATCCGATATAATAAAAACGCCTTTTTATTTGCTACATTTGTGCCATTTGCATCTGAAGATGACTGGTTTAACTTATCGGCATCTCATAACGGAAAAATAGCTGCCCCTACCAGTCGCTTTACTCTTGTTCGTTTTATTCCGTCTTACCACCGTGAAATTGGCGGTACGCGCTAACCTACATGTAATTTTATCGAAATGTTTAATCACGCTTTTCGTGCAAGCACAAATCAATACTTAATAACTTTCAAAAAAGAGACATCGGAACTTTGAAGAACGTGACATGCATTAAGATTGTACAGCGAAAAGAAAATCTCAAGTAATAAACTGCAACAAACAAGTTATTCAGTTAGGCGTATCCAAGAAAATAAGCAGGCAACGACCGCACCTCTGCTTCGCTTGCCTTTGCTAGCGGGACATTTGAATACATTATATGAAGCGGTAAAACGCCCAGGACATAAACAAAAAACAGAAGTACAGCATGATTAAAATTTCGATCTCACGCGTGACATTTTAAACATAAACAGTCCATCTCGTCTGAATATATTTATGATGGCTCCTGATGCTTGAAATGTCAACATATTCTAATTGGTTGAGAGGATTTGAGGATCGCAGGCTGGATGTATAAAAAGCGGCGAACCTCTGCGCATCATCACTTCGGCCCTCTCGGTTAAACCAATACTCCAAACATGGTAAGTCCATTGAGAAGGTTTAGAAGTCTCACAAATATTCCACCAATAGATTCTTCCCATTAAAACGTTTGCTAGTTTTAGGAGCCCTCAGTGGACATTCGCTTAGCTTTGTGAAAGGCTTGCGCCATTGCTTCTTTGATTTTTCGAGAGACTGATTTATCTATTTTAACCTAAGAACATATTGACGTAAATATTGCTAGACTACACGAAAGCAATCTTTATGTTGATAGAGCAATGCCTTTTTTCATAATTGTTGTTGATTGCGCAAACAAATGTTTGTTATTTCAAGATGATACCCCTTTCCAGCCCTTTCCCTGCCTTTCTCCGTCGGCCACAGAGCCATTCTCGTCTCAATAAGTTTATTAAATCATTTAATATTTCAATGCATTTAGTATCACTTTAGGCCGAGAAGCGTAATTGAGACATATAAATAATTTAATTGAAACACCACATATAAAAATGCCCGAATATTGCTTACACTCGATAAATAATAATGATTAATATAAAAATTATTTCTATTCTAATGCGACTCTTCCCAACGTGCAGTTCCGCACCTTCCTCATCCTGGCCCTGGCCACCTGCGCCCTCGCCGGCCTACCTCGGCTTCCCCGCCCGCACCAGCTACTCCTATCGCTCCCCCACCTACTCCACCGTTTCCCACGTCCCAGCTTACGGATACGGTTACGGCCATGGTCTTGGATATGGCTACGGCACTTACGGTATGGGCTACGGCCTGAACTACGGCGGTCTCCGATACGTTGGATTTGGCTAGACATGTAAGTGTGGTTATCTTATATGGCCGTCTTTGAGCTTATCCTAACTTCTTATAAATTGAGTAGTATTCACAGTAACCTAGACTTTGCACTATTAAAACTCCTTGATGTTTAAACTACAAAGACCGAAGCAGATCTTGGGCGTTATGAGGGACTAACTCAAAACAAGAGTACACGAGTAAGAAGGAGGTTCGTGTACGAGTTGTGTCAAAAATAGGGTATGCTATTTTAATGGTGTAAATATGAAAACGCTTCCAATACCCTTTCTTTGGTTTTTTTCGCAGAACACAGACCTTCGTTCACGGAAAAAAGGGCAAGGTGGAACATCGCTTTTGGGAGGCAACTGGTGCAGTTAAGACGTTTGCTGCCACAAATAAACGCATTGAAATCAACTAATTTGCAGATCTCATATTTCTTTGAGTAGTAGTTTGTTATTAGCGAGTGTCTTTCACTTGCTATTGGCTAATCTCATCTTCCTTCTTCCTGTACTTTAATGGCTCTCGAAATAGGACACGTGTTCTGCTGTTCACAGAATTCGCTGCATCGGAAATGCAGTTTTTTCCTCCGGTCACGGCTCGCCTTAGGCCGTTTTTTTTTTATTGCAGAGGAAAGATTGCGTCTGTTCGTGAACAGGTGTTTGGAATGTGGCCATCACGTGGATATGGACAGATACTCACACGTTTCGCGGGTTATATATTCAAAGGCTATGCCGTTGTCATTCCCCAACCCAGATAAAACATGAAAAGGAAGGAGAATACACCCAGAGGCCGATGAGGAAATACCTGCCGTTTCAGTAGTTGTCGCGAGTGAAAGCGGACGGGCGCACAGCAACGTTCACGCGACTAAAAAAATGATTTTTTTTTAATGGAAGGGGGGGGTCTTTTTATGTGTTTTATTTAGATAGTTCTTTACACGTAAAGCTTGAATTGTGTCCCGATACGGTTGCAGCTGGTTTCTCGTCAAACAATGCAATTCCGAGAACTTGACAGCTTAGTTATAAATGCATCACCCTTCTCTGACCCCTTCATCCACTCTTTAAGAAATTGATGTTCTAAGAAGCACGCGCTGTTCCATAAGCTACTATGAAATACCAAATGAGACCTCGGCACATGGCCAACTGGCACCTTGATGCTGCTACGTTCGCTTGCAAATGTACACCAACCACTCCCAAGCTTTCCAGCACCTTTCTTTTCAGGCTCTGATCCTGGTACCACCGTCCTTTTAGAAACTTGTATTATTACAACTATAGTTTTTTACAGCGAAGCTGTTTTTGGCTAGGGTTCCTTGGCTTTTTCCTGTGCGTCAGCAAAACTGAGAGCGGGCTCGCACCGCCCTCTCTTTGTCGTCGTTCCAAGTGCTTGCGTGCCTAGTTCCCTCTCCTTTCGCCGGGCGGCAGTCCCTTCGCGCGTGTCTAGTTTCCTCCGGCTCCTCAGGGTGGCGATAGTCCTCGGTATGTGTGCGTGTACCTTTCGTCACGGCTGACTATCGATCAAGATAATAAATGTGTTTGTAACTTTGTTCAAAATTATGTGTCACGTCTGTGTCGTGTGTAAACAGCTTCGCTTATCATCCACATTCACCGAGTGGAATGGCTCATGATTTTTCTATCCCCAAGTTTTGGTGAAAAGTCGTCTCGTGAATGTCATGCAGTGTCACGAAAATGACAACAAACTATTTTTGGAGATGGCCATGCTTTTATAATTGATACGGAGATGTTGTGCAACTGTAAAATGTTCAACTTCTCATTTTCGCAGGAATCCGCTCATTAGCTGGATGACTTAAACTAAAAGATCTATGTAAATGATCGGGTAATCTCACGTCCTGCTGCATGAATATAGGGTTTACAACTATAGTATCGCGACTCATTTAATGATCTCCAGATTTTTTATTGCGGTGAGTTTGATAGAATTTAGAACTTTGGGTAGAAGAAGCAAGAAGCCCTTTTTCTTTTTTCCTCTAAACGTTTCTGCCCTAAACCTATCCTACAATTCATTCCCAGAAAAGTATTCAAATTGCTTGTTACCTAAATGTGAATCAAAAAATAAAATAAACAATTTTCACACAGAACATCATACCAACGCTTTGACGCTAGGCTTCCTCAATGTGTCTCATCTTTGAAAATATATTTCGTGATTTGTAGACTAAGCAGCTTCCAAGTCTCATGAAATTCGCCGTGCGTACGTTTTATTGGTTAATTTTTGTCACGCTAATTTCTTTAAAAGGGTACTCCGCCAATTCCTTTATGGTCCCCGATTTGCCTGAAAACTTGCTGAACACACCAACAAACATGGTTAAAACAGTACGCCAAATACTTTTTTTTTGGGAAATTATTGAATTTGCAATTTTTGTCCTCATCGTGGTGTTCAAACTGAAAGTCTCTTCTGGCAAAAACGAAAAAGTGACGCAAGTTGAATGAAGGGGTTCGCTCTTCGGACTGTGAAATTCGTTCCTAACTGATTCGAATCCGGTTGATGGTGTCAAATCAATGCTATGGAAACTCGCTCCAGTACCCTTGCACCAGCACGTAACAAATGCTTGGCATTTTCTATTTTTTTTATTGCTTGTTTGACTGGGAAGCCTGTATGCAACTGAGGTCACGGCACTGAAAAGTGCCGATATTTTTAAATGTTGCTTTTTGCATCATTTTGAGTTGCCGATTTTCCAAATTACAATTCTGAATCTTGGTATACTAAATATCATACCTTAAAGAGTGAAAACCTGCGAATAAAAAATATAGTCAGTTTGGTTAGCTCAAAAATCACCATAGTGCGGCTTTAAGTGTTTGTTCAAATGAGGAATGCCTACTGAGCACACTGACTATCTCAGTTTCTAAATGATGGCGTAATAGATATTATCATTAAAAATAACACAGAATGCGAAACACAATACAAGAAATGTCCCGTATATCAGATGTTGCGCATGCGTCAACAGCGCCAGGCCTGGCTTATTATGTTCACGCTTTTTACTCCGTCTTGGAGGTTCTTATCGGAAGATGCCACAACCTAACTGTCTTTGGAGCGTCCATACGACACAGAAGTATTCCAAAAGCGTCTTTGTCGCATCGGAACGCAAGAATAGACACTCCAATCAAAAGGCAACATAAAGAATCCGCAGGAAACGATCGATGGCGAGGCAGCCGAGCGCGTTGTCATTGGTTGAGGGCGGGGGAAACACAAGTACATAGGCATATAAAGGGATGGGGGGGGGGGTAAACAAAAGCACGAGGTGTGCAAAGAGCAGAGCAACTTGCACGCCGCATAAGTTGCCGCCAACGTTACTAAAACACGTATTTGGGAAACTCACCCTTGAAACCCGGACCGCCAGAGTCCACTAAGACCAAACTAAATACTAGAACAGCGCCACCCTTTAGCGACAAGTCAAAACATAAAAATTATTTATTTATATTGCGACTGCGAAATCGCACTGCGGGATGGCGCCACTGGGCCTTGCGCGCCTCGACCTCAACCGATACGGGCAGACCTGCAGTTCCCGGAGTGGCCACTGCGGGGAGAAATGGCGGCTTTGCGATCGCCATTAGTTCGGTTCTAGACACGGTGTAGGAAGGAGTCGTGACTCAACGAGGCCACTCGACGTGGCAAAATGTAGTTCATGGTATGAGGGGGAGCGTTAGGAGGTGGCGCTACAGGACCCCGGGCCATGCCAGGCCATTGTAATTTCCGTGCGCTCTGCACTGAACAGTGCGCGCGCCTCATTTTCGGCGTAGCCTGATTGTGCATTTGTTGAACAATGTTTATCGTTTTGAATAGCTGAAGGGCTGTCCAAACCACGAGGAGGTCGTGGTCTGAACTCCAACGTAACGACAGCGAGCGTTTGCATCCTGTGCCCGATTTCGGTGTTTGTTGTCTCGAGTGCGAAACGACGTTGGCGTTGGAGAGTTGCTCGACTTAGCTCTGCGCTTGTCAGCGCCTGAGTACAACGTCGCATCATGGCGTACTCGGTCTAGAAACTTCGAAGCGCTCAATGCCAAGGCATGGTAGTTGCGCGCGCGAGCGATTCTGTGCGACGGTACCGAACGTCAACCTCGAAGCTATAGAGAGCGCATGCCAGGGTTTCTTTGCGAAAGTTTCAGGATTGTTTCTTGCCTTATTGACGCAGATGCTGCTCCAGCCTGCTCTGTAGTTTTCATACCCAGGCAACGTGCATGTTTAACACGTTATGTGCGTGAATTCATTGTGAAATTCAAAGTGAGAAATCTGAGGACGTCATGAACTTTTCATCGGCGATGTTCATGTTGTGCAGTGATGTATTGTCACCGCAAAATATTCAAGGATTATCATGTGTTTGTAGACTAGCTATCGGACATGATTATAGGCATGGGCGTACCACCCGGGGGGGGGGGGGCAAAGGGGTCGCTTGCCCCCTTCCCCCCCCCCAGTTCTCGGAGTTGGGGAGCGAGGCATGTGTTTTGCCCCTCTGAAACAGCCGCCACTGGGCAGGGCGAACACTGGCCGGCGGCGCCCAAAGGGATACCAAGGGCACCGCCCACCGGCCCTGGGGGGGGGGGGGGGAGGTTGGTTTGGTTTGCCCCCTACTCAAAAACAAGTTGGTACGCCACTGATTATGAGGCATGAAAATTTGTTTATTACACTTGTGAAACATAATTGTTTTGAGAGCTTTCTGATGTGATTTGTCTTGTTTTCTTTTTCATTTAGCTGTTTGCAATATTGCCTCATTCGCAGTGCAACATAATAGTGCAAGATCTTAATAATTATGTCATCTTTGTGGCTAAGACGAGGAAACGACAGCCAGTTTCTGTTCAAGACATTGTCTATAGTTAGCTCGTAGGCATTCCTTTTTACAATGCTTATGAAACTCCATCTCGGTTGCACGGAGAACAAAAATGCTAGTCGTGGGGTAAACGAGCCTCCCCAGGGTCTTGCCAATTAACAAGGGCCGCCTCAGGTTTCTGAGATTGTGAGAGGGGTACAGCAAGGCCACGTTCACACACATGACATTCTGTGCTTTTAAGCAGTTTGCGGCACACGTATCCAGTAATATAGTATATTATACAGTCGGCAACTTTACAAGAAGCATAAGAATGATCGAAAACTGCTTCCCACTCAAGTTCCTCACCGATGTAACCATCAAGCCTCTTCCTTAGTTGTAGTTTGGTTTCTTCTTGAAAGTTATCTTTGAACGCTGATGTAAGGTCCGATGGAGTCAAGCATGGGGCTTCCTGTCCAAGTTCTGTTTTACAGTTGCCGAACTTCGGTGGCTTGATTAAGCTGTATATAGAAAGCATATTATACAGCTGTAAAAAAGTCGGCATCGATGGATGTTTGTTTTGTCACACTGTCTGTCGAATGATGCCAAAAAACCTCAAGAACGTCCTGATTCATTTTTGCAGTTAGAATATATGCAAAGTTGCATTCATTTAACAAGTAGTTAGAGAGGCCAAGAGCAGACAAGATAGTTACACGTAACCCCTCTGCTATCGAGTGTGTCAAGAAGTTAGCTCTCTGTATTTTACCATCAATGACCATTTGATCCCACTCATTCAGCCACTTCGTCAACGTCACTGCACCCAGGCTTAAGACCTTCCTTTTGCAAGTTTCTGTTGAGCGCATCAAAGAAGTTGTTGAAGCGCATAGTAAAAACCAGTATGGCTTTAACGTCACACACGCAACCGACCTACTTGAATAATATTTTAGACCGTCAGCAACACTGCGGCTAAACAGCTGTGTAGCCAACTTCACTCGTATTTTCAAAGTGTTTGTCGGTTTTATATGGGCATATGTCAGCTTAGGGCACACCTTTAAGTAAGCTCGGTTTATGTTTTCATCTTCAACATACAAAGTATCGAAGTGTGACCAAAGCACTAGGCCTTTGGGAGTGCTTAATATTTTCTGGGCATAAAGCCGATTTCTTACACACTTGATCAAATGTGGAGCATCGGTGAAAACATACACACTTCTCTTTTCATCTAATGGGTGTGTGAACGAGTTTCTTGTGCCCGTCAGAGAGCCACTAACTCCAAAATGCTTCCACATCGACCTGTTTGTGGTTGCTCCATCAGAAACGATTGCGTCAACAGATGAACCCGCCTCTTCTAGCTAAATGTCAGCTTTCATGACAAGCTGAGCCAGCAGCGTGCCTTTTGTGACCCCTTACTCGCAAAAACGACAACTGGTTGCGAATACTTATCCCCCAAAAAACGAAAATAAAACAAAACGCGTGGTCCGGTAGTTCGTCGCTGGCTGGTTGGATGTCACCGAAGTGTGTGAATCCGGTGTAAGTCATTGCCTTTAAGTTAACGCGCATCTCTTTCCGCACCTTTATCTCGTCAGAGACTAACGCACCATGTCGTCTGAATGGGTCTTTCGACAACATATTCTTTATGAAGGCTGCAAAAAACCTAGCATCAAACCCATACTTCACACGGACTGTTGATAAGTATTTTCGCACTGTGGTGACGCAAAGCAATGGCAGAATTTCATCGTCCCTTAATAACACATAGGTGGAGGGGCTCCGAATGTTAAACAGCAGGCACAACAGTAGCCAGTTCTCTGTGTATACCGCCGATTTTTCTTGCTCGAGGCCTTTGCTGCAGACACACACTCTCGTACCACTATCAGTTGTGCAGCCGGAAGGTTCAGTTGGCTCACCTTCCCCTGTAGGAATTCATCTGAGATAGAACAAAACTTGTTCGGTGCTGTTTTCAGTGCTTGCTCCAGCCTTTTAACTCTAATAATACTTAAAAACAAGCGAGCTGGTGATGATTCATGGTAATAAAAACCAGAGACTAAGGAACACAGAGGAATTCGTCCCCGTTTGCGTTCCTGAGTCTTTTAACTCTCTTCACCAAGCGATCCTTGGCCCGTTTCAGCGCATATTGTGCTCGTCTAAAAGCGACTCTCACCTTCTAATCATTTGCAAGAGACGAAAGCCGGAATGTCGTACGAGCTCCATTCTCTTGCTTTCGGAGCTGTGCCCTCCTCTGTTGGATCCGCAATGTATCTGCCAAACCAGCGCGCTTCCGGCAAGAACCAGCGGCAGGAAGAATCTGCACGCAATTTTTGTGCCTCCACCGTCCGCAAGCATCAACAAAAGCACATTCTGGTTGTACTTGGGGATACATTTGTTTTGTTGGCCCACCACCGCAAACGTGGATCCCCTCCAACTTCCCAAGTAGGCTTTCGACATCCTCAATAATTGAAACCTCACAGGTGTAACCCAACGCTTCACAAGAGACACGCTTCTCCATCAGAAAGATATTCGCTCTCAGGTCCTGATCAATATCAACGAGCTTCACTGTCACCATGCGGTAGTGGATAGTGTCCGCTGCGCATTGGGAACCCTCAACACGACGCAACTCACTAAACACAACAATGCACAGGTCATCGACTTGCAATCTGTGAAATCCCCACGCTGTGGATGGAAGCAGAACACACTCGGGACTCTCGAACAGTCTGTTGAAAGTTGACAGCGCTGACACGGGTGCTAAGGCAGAGACACCCGTGGACAAGTCAGACATAGTTGCAGAACCCTCATTTTCACCGGCGATCTTCATCACTGCAGATTGGTCGCTGTACACCAGACATGGTCGGTCCGGACGTTCGTTTTCCGTAGATGGCTTCTTCGCCAGTGCGCTCCTGTTGTGTCTTTCGGCAGGCCTTTTTTGTCGCTTTGTTTCCTTGGAGAGGTAAATCGGGCAATCCGGAAACTTGGTTGGCATGGGGTCTTTTGGCAACGACGCTTTCCGAGGCGTGCTGACCAAAACATTGCCGTTGTACATCGCCTCCCATTTCTTACTCACAAAATGTGTCTCGAAGTGTCGTTCGCACAGGTAGTCCGAAAAATTGCAGAGTCGATGTTTTCGTGGTATAGCGTTCCTCCACACTTTACGTCGCTCTTCATCTTTTGGCGCAAAAAGAACAACGAAAGATTTTGGGATCACGATTTGGACCCCGTTTTACCACTGGGAGGGAAACACTTTCTTCCCATACTCTTAGCCGACGGATGACCACAGGTACATTGCACAGACCCAAACGAAATAAGTCAAGGCGTCCCCGGACAAACAAAAAAAAATGCGACAGCGACTGCGAAAACTGTACCAGACACCGGAGCGCAACGAAGACACATGCAATCCGACCCAGACGGGCCTCCCGCGTATGACCGGTACGGCCCGCGCTACCCGTGGCGCCTTCTTGTAGAAAAGGAAGAGAACGTGAACCACTGTGTGACGTGGTCGTTGCGCTACACCTTTCAGTCGTTCACACACCTCTCCTTCCTACACCGTGGTTCTGGAGTACGGATCGAAGCCACGTTTTCAAAGCATGCTTTGTGGCAGTTTCCCAACTGAGTATCTCTAGTGACCTTGGTCGCCCCGGACTTGCCACGCCCTGCGTTCCTCAGTCTATCACTTACTGTGCGGAGAGCAGGACGTCTGCTTTTTGCGCAGGAGTTGCGGACACGTCAGAACGACGCCAAGTTCCGATTGGCTTTAACTGAATGGATGCTGTGTAGATCTCAATGCTAGACGCCTTGAGGTATACCCTTTATTTGTTTTCAATCAGTCAATAAGACCTCGGCGTTCTGACATTATCGCAACCCCTGTTGAAGAAGCGCACGAACTTGCGCCCCGCATAGTCAATTTCCAAACCACGGATGTATTTGATCAGAATAACGCAAACTAGCTTCCTGTAATCACTCCATTTAGCCATGTCATAATGGCAAGGTACTCAACACCAGTAAAAGCAATGTGGAGCGCAAGTTCGTCTGCTTGTAGCGCAGGGGTTGATGATGATGTCAGAATGCCGAGCTCTGACTGGCTGATTGAAATAATAGTGAAATGACCTCAAGGCATCTTACATTAAAGTCTACTCACTATCCTTTCAATCGAAGCCAATCAGAGCTCGGCGTCGTTCTGACGTCACCGCGACTCCTGTGCAAGGAGCAGACGACCCGCTCTCCCTTAAACAAGCAAGTCAGGACAAAAAATTGGGTTTGCCATAGGAGCTCCGAGGGGTGACGAACGCGCTGATTTTCGGCAAGGAACTCCACCTAGATACTTATAAGTCCTGCTTACTATCGTCCATAACGTCACAGTAATGGTCTGACAACGGGCAGCACTACTGCAGATTCGCTCCCTCTCTCGCATTTGTTATCACATTCGCATGACCTAGGTGGTGCGGCGAATGGTCAGCGGCGTCCCGACATAAATGATTCCGTTTAGTGTTGTGGAGGGGAAGGAGTGCCAAGGTCTTGCATCTAGGTGGATTTGCAGGCGAGCGTCTCTGCCTTTCCGCCTTCTTTCCTTCTCACCACGCAACAAAGCAGTGCGCATGCGCATTGCAACCAATCGGTCCGGAAGGCGTCCGCCATTAAGATGCAAACACGCTTTAAGGCAAGCGAATTAAAATTCAACAACAACAATTTGTTTCTGTTGTTGAACAGCAAAAACAAAAGTTATTTTCTAAACGTTTTCTTTTATGTTGAACAGTTGGGGCAATTTCGGGATGCACTTGGTTTCTTATAATTTATTTACAGCACAACAAAACAATGGCTACAATATTAATACAAGCAATTCAATTGTCAGTTTTCCGAGAACAAAGAAAAAAGTATCGGAGCTAACACCCAAATCCAAGATGGCATAAAAGAAAAAACAAATCTCACAATCTTTTTTTAATATTTTATTTAGACTCAAAATGGTATCCTTCGGTGTTTGTGTTTTAGTTTAATATAGGGCATAGTAGTGAGCAATTAGGTGCTTTCATACTTTTGTGTTGTTACGCGAGTTTTTTGCTATGCATTTCAGAAATACATCAGGTTTTATTAAAGTTTTCGAAATTCCATGCATAATACCAGAAAAAAAAACTTACTAAAAAGGTATGAGTTCAGATATCTTTTATCTAATGATTTTTATTTGCATATCTATTTTAAACACAAAAATATTTCCGCGACTCCTTTGGCATGAAATTACCCAAGTGGGATTGCATCGGGGTGGAAGAAAAACAAGAAGTTAAGACGTCTAAGTGTAAAACTTAAAAATGAGAGGACAGAAGGTATAGTGTCTTTCCCGAAGTTGTTTGGGTGCACCGACGGCCGTCTTCTGAATTTTCGGGCTGTTCTGTCCCAGCTGGCGGGGTTAAATTCGGTCTGCGCAGTTTATGTCGCGCGGTAGCACCTCAGCTACCCACGACTTGCTGCGGCGCATATGACGCTATCTAGCACTTGGGCTCTAAAGATCCTTCTATCAACGTCTCAAACACGCGGCCCGCATGCCGCATGCGGCCCGCAATTTGCCGGGACGCGGCCAGCAGGCAACCGGCTCCGAGTTCTGCTACCCATGTCTCGAGCTCTAGAATTGCATGCGCCATACTGACCTCATCTCGCCGATTCATTTTTGCTCGAAAAGTACCTATGGTCTTTTAACGTATTCACATAGTTTTTACTTCTCTGCGTTCACTTGCCTTGTGTTTCGCTTTATTTTTTGCTTCCCAGTTTTTGTAATGTACAACGATTCCGCTGCTAGGCTGCAAACGCGAGCTCTTTGTTGAATGAGACATCTCGGCTGCGCAAACTCTTGTTGAGAAAGAGCATATGCCAAGGATAACAATACGAGCTTGGGATTCTCGTCTTAAAAATATCACCATAAAAGGACAAGAATTTGCTCAGGATGTTGTAATAAAACTCGTCAGGGTGTCCTTCTCCCCAGCACTGGCTTTTGTGGAAGCTCGTCAACGCCCGTTTCACAGACGCGGCATCTGGGTAAGGCAAGAGAAGGGAGCAATGGCGGTTGTAACATGGCACGCGTGCAAAGTGTTTATACGCCGAGTCGCTTCTAACAGCGCACTAGCGGTGCTGCTGCGAAAGTAATCGAAGCAGAGAGCAAGATTCCGGCTTCTTGCGCCAAGCACAAACTAGACATTTTTAATGCCTTTTAAACAAACAACACGCTAACCATGTATATCGGGAGGGTATTCGGTCCGTTTGTGGAGAAAATAGGTGGTTTTAATTTTGACGTCTGTTGCGACTTGTAAGTCTTTTATGCTTGATCGAGCTACCGATGTCTGCAGTGACAGCAAGTGCCACGAAGCGCTTTGTGCGGCCACCCTTCGGATAAACAGAGTGAGTGCTTTGAGGAAGCGGTTGCATACTTTTGCAGTCGTCTCCGCGCTTGATAAGATCAGCACCTTTATTCTACTTTTTTTCCAGTAACACAATCTGGCTGTCAATGGCCCTTTTTTCACGTATCACGTTTCATGTATGAACTCCAAGGAGTTGAAAGGGATGAAATTGTCGGAAACGCTAATTCCTCTGAAAGAAATTGGAATGGAATGGGGGTGCGCATTTCGCAACACTGATGAATATTCAGCTAACTAAACATCGTAGGCAGTTTCCCAGAGTGCAGACTGTCATTTTCATGACAAAAACAAAAATGAGACATTTACAAATGTCTGTAATAAGAAACTAGAGCGCAGCTCTTGATCAGGAGGAGGGGAGGGTATGCCCCTCCTCTTCCTCCTCCTCCCTATTCCTCTCCTCCTCCTCCACTTCTCCACCCCTCCTTCTTCTGCTCCTCCTCTCCCTTCTCCTCCCGCTCCTTTTCCTTCTCCTCCCCTCCTCCTCCTCCTTCCCTGTTCATCCTCCTTTCCTCCTCCACTTCTCCTGCAGCTGAATTTGTTCATGGGTGACGTCACACAAATTCATGACGCCATTTTCCCCGCTAAATTTAGCGGGGAAACCGAATTGGTGTTGAGGCCACGTGAGATCAATTTTACCGCTACATTCAGCGGGTAAACCTCCCGTAATGCAATACGCAGTTACGCCGACGCCGACGCCGCTCAACCCGGAAAAGGGCGCCGAAGAGTTGCGCTCTAAAAAGATTGAAGTGGAAGATCGCTTTTACGAAGTAAAAAGAGCACTTAAAACCGGTTATCGTCTACATCCGTCATAACTGTTCCTGAACAAGGGCCAGTAGTAGAAAATAAATTTAAAAAAAGATGAAAGCCGTTTACAACTCCCTGCAACACCGAATTCGAGCGCAGCTCTTGAGCAGGAGGAAGGAAGGGTACTGAGGGGAGGGTATACCCCTCCTTCCTCCTCCTTACCTCGTGATCCTGCCTGCTACTCTTCCTCCCCCTTTTTCTCCTTCACCTCCTCCTCCTCTCATCCTTCAACCTTCTCCCCTCGTCTCCTCCTCCTCCGCTCTCCCCCTCCTCCTCAAGGGGGTTCACGTGACCTCGGGGGGGGGGGGACGGGGGTCACGTGACCTCACGGTTACGCCGACGCCGACGACGCCGCTCAAGCCGCGAACGGGCGCCTAAGAGCTGCGCTCTAAAACAAGACTTGATAAGTTCATTGTTGTCTTGGAAGTAATGCCATTAATAGCAAAGATGACCTTACCTCTTGATTTTAAGTGTCACAGCGACTCCAAAAGGCGAGTAGCGTATGCAATGAAGATCTGCGATATTATGCCTTATTATTTGAACATGAATTGGGTGTCTGAAACGAAGGGTTGGAATATCTAAGAAAGAATGGTCGCCTTTTAAGCTTCTTTCTTCACTTGCGCTCAACTGGTATTTGAAGTATTTCCAAAGAGTTCAACTTATCCTCAAAACAGATCTTGACAATCTAGCAGTTCACGCCTTTTATTATACATTACACCAGTCTATAACCCTTACCTTTTTTTATAATTGCTCATCCTCGATCACCTTCTCTTCTATAAACCGTGTTCAAATTATCGTGTTGACCAATGATTAGCTGGTGCAGTGACGAAATTGACGACTGTGAGTATCATGCTTCCAGGTGATGTTGTTGTATCGTAAGTTCAGCTCCTGATTGCTGTGCTGTTTTAGCTACATTGACTTGTTAAATCTGGGGAGGGGGGAGGTGGAGGTGGAGGGAGGGGGGGGGCTGTCAGTTGCAAAGGAAGTAATAGAGGCAGTTTGTGGGCATGAAATAGGAACAGTGTTGCCGAAACGCGGGAAATTTACCATGTCGTGGGAAAAAGCATGACAGCTAGGGAAAAAGGGAAAACATAATTTAAACACATGTAAACGTGGGAAATATTTGTTAATAAAACACTAACCTGAAATGTTGTCGTTTTTTAACTACATTGAACAAGACAAAGGAAGTGGCACTAGCTACTAAGACATTTTGCTGTTTTGAAGAGCCAATCTAATTCACCACGACTTACATAATCATGTGCGTGCTGCCAGACTGCCGGCACAGTACTGCCGGTTCGCGCGTTTTCCTCACCGCTAGCTACGCACATAGGTCCTCCGTCAGTGCGATAAATCATGCCTTTCACAGTGGGTGGCGTTCCTTTTACATCACAAACACGAGCAGACGATTTTAGTTCAGTTTAGTTAATGGCCCGCTTGCCTTCATTTAGTTCCCGTGATTCATTCAACCAATATTGAGCGCGGAAAAGAGAGGAGGGGGAACAGTTTGCCGAAGGACAACTTCTGCATTTCGTAATTTATGCTATGCAAATTTTTACAGAACAAAAACATATATGAGGTGTTGCGGTATCTAAAGGGACTTGGCGTCACGCGTATCTTAAAAGCGACTTGTGCCACTAAAAAGGTGTTGCGGGGAAAAGGAAATTTCCGCCACTCCATGCGGGAAAACTGAAGTGCCAATGCGGCAACACTGAGTACGAATAGCACAAGATATCTTATTGCAGCGTGGTAGGATGTGGGTGTACTTACAATATATTGAGGCGCACAAATTGGCAGTCACATTCTTCCCTTCCTGACATCTTGCGATTTATTCCGATAGATCTGTGTACGCTCCACTGTTCGCTGATACGGAGATCATGATGCGGCAATTAGAGGAATTCCCTCATTGCTCTGTGAACTAAGCAATTTGAAATGTTTACCATTAGTTAGCACCATGTTAGTCAATATGCATTTTACGCTTCATCTACTTTTTAACTTGTCAATTGTCTTTCTAGCATTATTCATTTCGCCCCATAATGCACAAACGACTGAGACGTTATATCATGTCTTCAAATTGTTTTGCCATCCTATATTTATAAGCCGGTAGTCCTCTAATAAGGGTTCCGCATTTGGACAACCATCAGAAGAGGTAAAGTTATTAATGATTTTGTACCAAAGGAGCACATAAAGTATTTTAACCCCAAAAAGTACACATGGAAGTTTCGTTTAAAGCCTTGCTGCAGCAGGTTAGTACGAAACAATGCAGTAATTAAAATATATATGTATTACTACATTCTATCTTAAGAATAAATTCCGTTTCTCACATCCCGCGACGCACTGTACCGCGTAACTTTTGTTACCTTCTTACTTTTTACATACAAAGAGAGAGCTTCCGGCAGATTGGAAACATGTCAGTCATTCAAGCCTACATTATCCGTAAGCCTGCACAATATCTGAATATAAAAAATAGAATACCGTTTTCAGGTGAAGGTTCATCGCACTAACACTGTTTTATTCCTTCTTCCCCATGAAACATTCAGAACATGTATAATCAAAGTGTAGCATCAAAACACAGCAGAAATGTCACTAAAAAGTAAATATATAATTACTATCCCCTCAGCATGCAACCCTCTGTGCCGTTTTTTGGTGAATTTTGCAACTTTTTTGCAATCTCTACCCAAAAATATAAAATATGTTACAACCAAGGTTTCATTCATTCATTCATCATTTTTCTGTGTTTTGTTTCCTACAGCGACCTGTGGATTTTCCAGTTATGTGGATTGTAAGGAATTACAAAACAACAAATCAGCAAAAAAAGGACGCGTTAATATAAAAAACATAAACAGTAACAAATCCAAACTACCTAAATCCCACTAAAACGTGAAACAAATTTTATTGTTATGAAAACACTTTTTATTTTTTATTTATTGGATGCTAACACTAATAGGTCAACCCAGGTACCACAGATTTTTGTTCCAAAATGGGGTATTCGTGTAGAAAAGTGTGGCCTTAAAAAGCACGAAGAAGCAAAGGTAGATACAGAACATGAATATATTTTTTGGCCAGAGTTTGGGTATCACAGGCCCTAAGTTGTCAAACAATTTCCAAACTTAGCTTTCAATGGTGGTAGTGTAAAATGATGTTAACTAAGCAGAACCTGACATAAGACTCTTGTCTGTATACAAAGAAGAAGATAAAAAAAGAGCTCGCGCAAGGGGAGCGAGTGAGTCAGCAAAGGGTCCCAACCAAGTCGGTTGACCTGTCTTTCACAAATCGACCTCACAATGCCACCCGCAAAGTCATCAGTCGACGAATAGAGCGCTTCACTGTGCAGCAATTAACGGTGCGAGAAACCCGGGACCTTTGGATGTGAAGAATCAACATCAGGAAAGATCGGCTGAAGACGAAGCGGAGG
>JAZHYW010025761.1:0-59247 GCA_037355805.1 Ixodes ricinus | reverse complement strand
TGCCGTGTCGTCACTGGAGTCGTGTTCTGGCCTACTCCTCTAGGTGGTGTTGTCAGTGGAGGCGCAAGAGGAAGGTAAGGGAAAGAAGGACACAACGCCACATGTGGAAAGACATAACACAACAAATCCAAAAATAGGCAAGATACTGGAAGAAGCAGCAAATATGGAACGTCTGGCCGCGGCAACAACAGAGGCCCGGGGATAGCCGGCGCGATTAAGAGCAGCAAATGTAAGCTACAACTAAAAAAGAAGAAAAAAAGGAAATTGGTTGTTTGCTAACTTTGAAGGGGTAATCACACATATGCCAACCCGAAACACGTTTCGCGTCGGACCCGTCCCCTGCCGGCGCGCGGGAGCTCAGGGGGTGGTCGGTGTGACAAAAGGGGGTGCTACAGAGTGAAGCGTAAAACTATGGGAAATTGACTCAGAAGGCTCAGCCGTTGGCGCCAAGGATGTAGAGGAAGCCTAGAAACACCGAGGATGTTAGCAAACGTAAGTACCGACGACACGAACACCCTGCCCGCCTCAAGACCTCAAGATGTGATGAGAGCTGTGGCAGAGAGCTGGCCTCTGCTTTTAGTTATTCCTGCGGACAGTGTGTTGAATTTATAGATTAAATATGCTTCGCGCGCCTCGCGGGGGTATTGAGACTGGAAGCTTGTCTGAAGGATGGTAGCCGTTACGTTCTGAATTGTATGTTTAGGGAGAAGCATGTGTCTTGAGGAATGAGATCGGGAGTAGATTTTATATGAGCCGTATTGTTGTTAAAGCGCATGCGAAACGGGGGTTTCTGTTTGTCCAATATACTGCATATTACAGAGTGTGCAGTGCAGTAGCTATACTACATTCCGTGAGTCGCAATCGAAGGTACCGTTTATGTCGTAGACAAAGTTTGATTTCGAGCTATTGGCTTTGTTGTTTGGAACCATGTGGGGGCACACATTGCAACCTGACTTGTTACATGGCCCAGTTCCATTACTTTTAGGGGAAGTTAGTCTAAACGAGGTTATGACGTCACCCAGGTTTCTTGCTCGCCAGTATACGGCGCGCGGTACTTTGGGTACCACTTGAGTCATTCGATGGCTCTGCTATAATATGTTGTAATGCTTGCGAAGAATTCCATTGATGTTTGGGATATTAGCAGAGAAAGTGAGTACTAAACTGGTCTCGGGGGCTTTGGGACCGTCTATGCCCTGTCGAGCAAAAGTTTCCTCTCTGTTGAGATTTTGAGCTTTTTGAAATGCGTAATTCGTTACTTTCTGCACTCTAAAAAAATTGTATCACCTTACACCCTTTTGTCTCATATAATGCACCCCGAAACTTTAGTTCGACGTACAGCGTACTATAGCCGAACAGACGGCCCCAGATTTTACGAGGGGCTTGATAGCCGTGCGATATAACTTAATAAAAAACGAACTTACGTATCAAACACCACAAAAAGAAAACACTGAGGTTTTGCAGTAGGGCCAAGAAACCCCGATTTTTTTGCCTTTCTAGTCAGGAACACCTACATGAACTATTTATATAAGTTGTACCACACGGCTATCAGGCCCCTCATGAAAGTTAGTACCGTCAGATCGACGTCAGTGCGCTGTACGTCGAACTGAAGTTTCGGGGTGTATTATATGGGACAAAGGGTGTCAGAATACACCTTTTGTTTAGAGTGTGCAGATAGTTCTGTGCAGTCAGTATGCAAGGAATGTGTTTGTGCTTGAAACAATATCGCCTTCATTCGAGCAAATGCGTCTCTAATGGTGTGCCTGGCTGTAAGAATCCCTGTCTTACAGTGTCGTGGATGAGAGCTGCTGAAGTGAACTTTCTGGCGGTCGGTGGGTTCACGATACTGGTTAGTTTCTAGTTTACTTCCGTTTATTTTTACCGCTACGTCCAGGAAATGTACACTCTCCTTAGAGTGCGAGGGGGAAACGTGAATGGAAGGGTGACTACGGTAAACGTATCGATGCAATTTAGCAGTTCAGTCTCTGTATGGGTTCATATCATAAATATATAATGTAAATAGCGTTTATAAAGAATCGGCAACATTGTCTAATTTGAAAGAAAATATGATTCCAGGGCTCCATAAAAATGTTAGCGTAGTTAGGGTCTATTTTGTATCCATGGATGTTCCACTTACTTGCCCATAGTGACGTTTATTAAACATCGAAGTTGTTCATTTCCAGTACGACTTGGAGCAAAATGGATAATGTATTAGAGCCAACTGGTCAACTGGTTTGTCATATAACAGGGACTCGTACACGAAAACAGTCGACCTGATGCCCTTAGCATGCGGGATGTTTGTATAAAGGAAGGCCACGTCAAGGGTAACTAGAAAGGAATCGGCCGAAACATCAAGGTCGGCTAGTAGTTGAAAAAAGTGATTAGTATCTTTTACGCAAGAGTTTAAGCTTTTTGGGATTGCTTTGATAAGACTGTCAACATAACTGGAAAGGTTTTCAGTGACCGTGCCGATTCCTAAAATTACCGGATTATCGGCTTTGTGGGTCTCAGGGAGATTATAAAATGTACCTGGACTTGGATGAAGGGGAATGAGTGGACGGAATGTGCGCTCGTCGAGCATTTTAGTTTGATGGAGCTGTTGTAGGGTGTTTTTTTAGGATATGTTTATATTCGTCAGAAGGATCAGATTTAAGAGGTTTATAAAAAGACCCATCTCTTAATTGTCTCATGCCTTCCTCCAAGTAGTCTGCTCTGTCAAGGACAACTACAGCTCCGCCTTTATTAGCGGGTTGATAATAATATCAGCTCGTTCAGATAGTTCATTCATGGCTGCCTGTTCATCGTTGGATGTGTTTTGACGGAAAAGTTTAGGTTCCTTGAATGATTTCAAAATATTCCGTTTCATGTATTCGATATAGAGGTCCAGATATTTGTCTCTTTTGAGTTTCGGCATCTATTGTCTGGGGTTAGGTAGCGCGTGGTGCTCTTCTCTCTGCTTGTTATGAAAATATCCCTCTAGTCTAAGCATCCGGGCAAAGGTTTCTAGGTCCGAGAAAGGTTGGAATCCGTTGTGATAGCCGGTGCCTGGGCAAAACTTCAGGCATTTTTGAAAAAGTTTTTGTTCCCTATAGCCGATAAAGTAATTTTTGACAAATTAACCTCATTGACGGGTGGAGTGCTCTGATTTGTGTGGATATTTGCTGCGGTATTCCCGGTGCTAAATATGAAGCGAGGGCGCACGAGGTGTAATTGAAGGAGCCCGAGGACCACCCTTCACTGTGCAGTCAACCGGAGGAAACGACGGTGAAAATAGTTTGGGTGCGGAGGAAGTAAGCCTATCAATGGCGAAGGGAACCCTATCTCGAGATAGTTTTTTTGTTGCTTTCATGGAGACTATAGCCTCATAGTTGCTGTGATAGTACGCCTCAAGTTGATCGCGCTCAAATTGTGTAAGACCAAGAAAAACTTTATTCCTCTCTTTTTTTTTTTTTAAGAGAGAGCTTTGACGTTTTCTTTGCTATGACTAATGATTATTTTAACTAATTTTAAGGATGCGGAGTTTAGTGTTACCTTCCATGATCGTTCTTCCATTTCGTTAAGATTAGTGGCCGGATTGAGGGATAGCTTTAGGCCCTTCGGTGCTGTCTTGGTTTTGAGGTAGAGGGTTAGGGTACGGACATGCAGCTCGTGACGAACGCGTTTTTCTACTAATTTTCTAAGATACAGAATATGTTATAGAAGCAGGCAGCGATACCGCGTTCTTTTCTGATTGGCGGGATGATAGTAAGTTGTGTTGTACAGCACGAGCCACACTGGCGAATATCCGTCGAATTTTGGACTTCTGGGGTGGCGCCCCGGGTGGTGCCCTTCGATGCTCAGGAGCAGAAGGGTGAGATGAAGCATTAAAGGGGCCCTGGAACGACTTTTTGACTCGTTTTTAATTTGCACCGAACCTAAGCGCACTGAACGCAGTAACTTAGTGAAACTTTTCTTTTCGCAAAATTCGCTTTATTTTAAAAGTTATAGGCAAATTAGAATTACAAAAACAAGCAAAAAATAACCTCCTTCATGACGTCGTAGGTCCTGGCTTGAGTGGCCGTGAACCAGAGGAGGGATAGTGAGCTCATCGAGCGCTCACGGCTGCCGTACTTCGCGTCGACGGCTCGAGGGGGCGCCACTAAACCGTGTGTTGGGTAGGCTGTATGAAGCGGGCGGCCAGGGTGGCTCGCATTGCATTTGCTGCGCGATTAAAGACTATTTCGGCATAACACTTCATCGGCAACAAACGACAGCAAATACGGGGTAAAGGTCAGTACAGAACGGGAGCCACTTCGCTCTGCCATACCACCAAATGGCCTTTCTACGCTCCGGGACCTTTATACGCTCGCCGTTCGTCGGCGCCTCATCCCACTAGCCCTTTGTAGCAGCGCCTTTTTTTCCGCCGCTTGGTGGCGGGTATGTCGACTGGTCAGTTCTTGTTTCCGTACTTTATAAACTGCATTTGTTTCTTTTCTGATCTAAAATACTGAACAAAAACTACTTTCATACATAATTAAAAGGGTTCGCGACACTTATATATTGTATCTCAACTAAAAAAAGCTTTTAGAGGCTCTGACCAGTAGTAAGGCCAGGACCTAAGACGTCACATTTTGCGCGCTTTCGGTACTGCGGGTCGCCCTCGTCGGTGGAGGAGGTTTCCGCGTCGTCCGGTTAAAATAGTACGCACTGATATTTAGTTACTCTCTCTGTGCCCGCTGGCGTGCCCGAACCCCAAGAGACGTGGAAACCGCAAAAAAGCTAGACGTTTAAATATGATTGCAGGGCCCCTTTAAAGGAACCCTGCAACGACTTTTTCACTGATTTTAGCCGTCGCGTGTTGGTTGGCCTTCATATTAGGTACAGCCGGGATGGCCTCCTGCTGGTCACGATTCGGGACACCGTGTACCACTGTCCGCGAAGTTTTCGAAGCTCCTTGACGCGCTAATTTGGAAGCAGAGGAACCCGGCCGGTTCTGGCCAGTAGTGGCCTGCGCCGGGAGCGGCGGGAACGCCACCTCGTCGAGCTGCTCGAAGTGGGATCTCCACGCCTTGACCTGGAGCTCACGGATGTTACGAATAACGTTTTGCAAGTGCCCCGTCAGGAGCGCCACATTGTCTACAACATAAACGGTACCTTCAATTGCGACTCACGGGAGGTAGTATACCTATACTGCATTGCACACACTGTAACATGCAATATATTGGACAAACAGAAATTCCCCGTTTCGGTTCCACTTTAACAACTGTAAGACTCATATATAATATCTACTCCCGATCTCCTCTTCTCAAGACATATGCTACGCCCTGAACATACATTTCAGAACGTAACTGCTACCATCCTTCAGTCAGGCTTCCATTCTCACTACGACCGTGAGGCGCGCGAATTATATTTAATCTATAAATTCAACACGCTGTCCGCCGGAATAAATAAAAGGAGATGCAAACTCTTTGTTACCGTACTCACCACATCTTGAGGTTCTAAGGCGGGGAGGGTATTCATGTGGTCGATACTTACATTTGCTAACATCCTCGGTGTTTCTAGGCTTCCTCTACATTGCTGGCGCCAACGGCTGGGCATTCCGAGTCGATTTCACGCTTTAGGCACTCCCTTTTGTCACGCCGACCAGTTCCCGGCCCTCCCGCGCGTCGAGAAGGGACGGGACCGACGCAAAACGTGTTTTGGGTTGGCGTATTTGCACATGCCTCTTCAAAGTTAGCGGACAACCAATTTCCTTCTTTTTTTCATTTTTTTCTTTTATTTGTTGCTTACATGTGCTGCTTTTTGTCGCGCCGGCTATCCCCGGGCCTCTGTTGTTGCCGCGGCCAGCTGTTTCTTGTTTGCTGCTTCTTCCTGTATCTTGCCTATTTTTGGATTTGTTTTATTATGTCTTTCCACATGTGGCGTTGTCTCCTTGGGATACATGGTTTTGCGCAAAAAAAGACAGACACAAGAGAGACAAACAAACACGAGCGCTCCTTCGTTCTCTTCCTTGACTCTTGTGCCTCCACTGATGTCTTCGCGTGGGAAATTTTACTGTTTGACGAACGCCTGAAGGCCAGTCCAAACAGGACGCTACAAATACCGTCAGGCGACACGACTAATGCGAAAATCGTCAAAATTGAAGCGGACGCTTGAGTTTTGCCGAATTTTGCAGGCGTCGTGTCGCCTGACGATTTTTGTGGGCAAGCTAACTTCACGACTTGTCTCCTCGCCTCCTCCACTTTTCTTTGACGCCGGTGCTTGTGAAATTTGACTTCACACGCCACCTGCCACTGGTTTTTCCCACGGCTCGTTGACCTTTCTACCGCCGTCGCCTCGGCTGGAAGGCCAAAGAGGTCCGGCTTCTGGTGGATATGGGACATTCCTGCGTCAAAGCGTGCGTTTGCTTGCCGAAGGCAAATGAAATGACACCTTAGTGTCATTCTTTTTCCCGTTTTTCAGACTTCAATGAACGGTGGAAGCCTTCAGCTATTGACCGACAGCCAACAGAGCCTGTGAGTGGTTTTCCGGACCCACGTGATGAGCAGATCAATGCCACTGGGAAAACCACGGGCGAAATTTGACAAAAAATAAAATTCCCCATCAAAAGAAAGAAAGAAAAAATGCCCGGGAGCGTAGCGCCGAACGATTTGTCGGATTCGTGTCGCCTGACGATTTTTGTAGTGTCCGGTTTGGACAGTCTTTGACGAAGCCGAGTCCACCGGGCGAAACGGTAAGGAAATAAAGGTTAGAAGTTTTAAGTTTCCAAGTTGTTTTCTGACGACGTTTTAATTTATATATATGGGTGTTGGAACAAATGGTCCCGGAACAAATGGTCCCGGAACTAATGGTCCCAAGTTCAAGGTAGGAAAAAATGATCCCGTAATAAGATCACTTCGAAAATATAACACACTCAATGCACTTTATTTCTTCATGCTCTCTACGTACTTATTTGCTGGTGGAATGAGCAACTTGGTCCCATAATTTGAGACCGGTTACCTAACAGCAAGTTGAGAAGGCTTCTATAGCTCTTCTATTTAAAATTGGCGGAATACTTTCTAACAATAGAAGAGTCCGTGTCATTTTATTGTAATATTTTGTGATCGTATACTGAAGGGGTCACAATCTGCTATTACTATATAACGAGCATTTTGCTGGTTATGTTTTCAATGCTTTGTTTTGATAGGGAAAATGAGCAATTCTACTCATGTCATTGGTGCCACGCGGCTCCAATTAGATTCATCTCCGCGTGTCTTTTGGTTACGGCCCGCATTAAGGAGTGCAGCTCGCTACCTTTTGAGGTGCAGTGGGTGCGTTTTCACGAGTGGCGCTCCTTCTTGCCTCTCTAAACAAACCGGTAACTACACCACCTAGGTTGAAATATATTTCACGGGAAGTTGTTCAGAACTTAAACATTTTGTTGATGCCACATAGATATACATACACAAATCGTACATCGGAAGAGGTCAGAACCGAATGGTTCGGTTCACACCTTGAAGGAAGTCCTCCACGGTTTTCACTCCCTGGCTGTCTGCACTAGCGGAGAGATTCTACAGCTAAAAGTATAAAACTAATAATTATTTACGATCTCCTTCAAGTCGGACGCTTATTAAGATTTATATAAAATGACTCAGTCTGAAAAAGCACACTGAATTACTGGCAAACGGGAAGAAAATGTGGCGCTTTCACGCGTCATTCGTTAACTGAAGCTGAATCATATGCGGTCAATCGTGAATGCCTGTGTTGTCGCCTGCGTTATCGGATTTTAGAAGGTCCTAGTGCAACAATTGGCACGAGATCCCTTTCTGAGGCTTTTATAGGGGCGATATTTTTGTGGGACCATTTTTGCCTACATTGAAGTTGGGACCATTAGTTCCGGGAGCATTTGTTCCGGGACCATTCGTTCCGTTTCCCGGCACCCGTCGGTGGCAAACGGATGATACTCCGAAAAGGCCTCTGCCACAAAACGCCTTCGCCGCTGTACAACCGTTAGTATCTTGTCCGGTGACAGCATGACACTCGTATGACGTCCTGAGGCGGAAATCGAGGAACCACTTTGTGGGACGCGGTAAACGCACCCACCACTCAGAGACGCGCTCCGAGCACCATACTTATAGCCAGTAACGGCCACTTGAATCCATTCTCATTAATAAACAGTCCTATAGCAGAGAATTGTCAATTATACTCACTAGTAGCCATTTGAAGCCAATCTGGTCAGGAATAGATGCCGATAGCCAACAATAGTCACTTGACGCCATCCATCCATAAACAAAGAAGTGGCTAAAAGTTATCAATACTAGTTATTAGTAGCCATTTGTAGCCATATCAAGCAAATATAGATAAAACTGACAGCTTATCGCCAGTCAAAACTGAGAATAATAGATGTAGCACAGAATTGTCAATTATTTGATCTATAGCAATTGGTATCCATCTGAAGTCAATCTGGTCAAAGTTAGACTGTAATAGCCAAAAAAAGATGCTTGAAGCCATCCATATGTGTAAACACAAAAACAAACGAACATAATAATTAATAAAAAATGCTTGTAGTCGTTTAGAGCCATTTCAAGTTGATTACATCGCAAATTGTTGCTTACTGCCAATTAGGCCCCTGGGAACCAATCACATCTAATAAGACGTGTCTCGGTAGAAATAGAAAAATAAGTATACAAGATTGAAAAAGGGAAATAATTATTGTTTAGATCGTACCAAATCGCTATTAAAATCCCGACACGTCTTTACAGCACATACTGCATTTCGTCATTAAGACCAAGGCCTCCAATATAACGAGCTCATGCTCCATGATATTAAGAAATATTTTATAGATGCTAAATTTCTCTTCTGAGTCAGACCAACTTGCTACATTTCCGGGGAAACTGGTCAGTTGTCCACTCCCTGGCGCCAATCGCTTTCTGCTTCCGTCTCCCATTTCATTCCCTAGTTTCCTGTATTTCCGTCCAAGGTATTTAATAACGGTGTCCTGCAAAACGGCGTTCAATGAAATGTCCGAACACGGTAACAGACCTAGTGGTATTAAATTGATTTTATCTTCCGAATGATGTACGTTTACGAGCGTTCTTCACGAAGTATACTTTCTGCGAACCCGGTGATATTCTGGTAATGAAGTAATTAGTTTGAAACTGCTGTTCCTGGAACTCCTTAGATTTAATAAATTTGTAGATAGCCCATAATAATAATAAAAAAATTATGCCTTCGCAATAAAAAAAAATCTCCTTTGGGACAAGCGAAGTCGGCCTGCCCGCCACGCTAAAAAATGGCGTGGTCTGCCAGAAGTGAAAAGAGGAGAGAGGAGTCTTACCTCTAGGTGTTGCCTCTAGAGAGAGAAAGAACTGACGTTCGGTGAGGAGGTCTGCGTCACTTTTATGAATGCAGAAACTTCATCCTGGCATTCTCCCCCATCCCCCGAGAGAAGATTTAAGGCTACGCCACTTGCTGGCATTGACACCGATTTTGACCGTCATAGGGGTGTGAACTTTAGGAAGTGAAATGGCATTTAAGCTATGTTTCCCATGGGAAACATAGCTTAAATGCCTAGGTTGAGATAACAGGGTACTGCGTCTTCTAATAAAGCCCACTAAATCTAAAGAGCAAACACTTGCCTTTAAGAAAAGTGCGGATTCCGATTTATTAAGAAGAGCCTCCAAACTCGAGAAAGGGCAATTGTAAAAGATTAAACCGTTCTTTACCTTTACTTATAATCCTTGGACATATTCTGCTTCTTTTTCGCAATTTCGTTCATAATTTGTAAAATGTTTTTTTAGGGATGTCTCCATGGTGGAAATCATGTACGTAAAAATAAACTTACGTGCAACCTGAAATGGATAAGACCCCCGAGTAGGAAATGTAGGAACACATTCTACCACTTCCGTTTTGGCGCCCCAACTTGTTATTTATATTTTTATTCAAACATTTGTACAGAAAAAGCAAAAACTTTTTTTCAACAACAAAAAATAGACTTGACCAAACACTCTTTGATATTACTGCAAACAGGCGGAAATCGCAGAAAGTACTTCATACTATACGGCGTGAAAATCCTACAAGAAACATCTAAGCTTTGTAGACAAAAAAACAAAAGCACCGACAAAAATAAAATTTTTGCTACAAACAAAAAGTAAAAAAAAAAACTTTCTTCGACTTGGTTGAAATTGAAGCCCGGAGATGAAAATTCTACACATAGCTCGACAGCGCAACTGGACATATGTTTAAATTGCGCTCCTCTTTCCAAGCTCTACCACTTGGGTGCGGAAACGACGCAAAAGATGGCGCCGCATGCAGCGTTACGCCCCTTTCTCTTCGCCTAGCCAGATATAGGGAAGGAGAGAAATCTGGAGAAATGAGAAGAGAGAAATGGGGAAATGCTTCCCTCAACATTCCGGGGCTCCTTCTTGCAAAACATGTGACCCGTTCGTCGTCCCGTCGGGAGAGACGCGCCTCACCTGACCGCCGGATTCGCTCATTCCGAACAGCGTCCTCTTTGGTTCGCCTGTCTGGATGACTCCCAGATCATTTAGATCACCGCTTCCTCGGTCTCACGTCTAAGTTTAGAGCTTGCTACTCTGACCGCGATTGACTCTTTTGTGCGGGTTCCTCGTGCGGTGGGGGTGCGGTGTCGGTGTGGTGACTGCCTGTTGCTTGTTATCGCCCAACGAGGAGGCGCGCGCCAACAAAACAGGGTGTATATTCCGCTGGACGTGATCGGCTCATGCCCTCGGATTTGATCTATTCGTTGAACGAGTGAGTACCACTTTGCCTCCGTTTTTCAGCATAGATTTACTCGAAGAACGTGTTGTACAGTTGACAGACGTGCCCTTCATTTCACTTCCTGTTATTTTGTTTACCGTGATGATAGTGTTCAAAATACTGTGATAAAAAACGAAGATGTACAAGCCTAACTAAATAGCCTAACCTGTCAAGTGCAATAATATTGTACCAGATTGCTCAGGGGCTAAATACAGTATTACCCGGAATATTGTCCGCGTCCTACGCATGTTTCAAGGTAGAAAATTTACGCCACACTGGCGAACCCGGAAGCGGCGAGATAAATAAATGAACAAAAAACAACAACAAATAATTACATACACAACTGAAATTTATTGGTTCATACGTACCATTTAATAGACTATTCAACACAGGGAAAAATGAAAGAGGGACCAAAAATGCATAGCAGGAAGCCAACCGACCCCTAACGGACAGACTAAGTTACTGCCAAGGTTGAATACTTGGACAGAAGGTACTCTATCTATTTCCGAACAAAACTGCCTCCCGTAAGAGCCAAACTATTTATGGTGAACTAAAAAAACTTCCAACATTTAAATCACCAATCTTCTTGGAGCAATCCACTTTCAACCCAATTAAAAGCACTACTCATCATAAAAACTGAAACTCCTTCATCCGATAATTTATAATAAGGGATTGTTGGCTCCCACAGTTACTAGGCTCGCCTATACACAAAGTTGTCTTAATTATAGACTCTTAAACCCCTTTTTAATGCGAGAGCAATAACTGTCCCATGGAGCGAACCGACGCCATCAGATTTGAAACCACGCCGAACGTTGTCCAAACGGCACCTAAAATCTTCTTTCCCAATGGAGCGAAGTGAAGCCGATTTCTGGTGGATTATGCACCCATTGGCTGGCGCGCGTCATCAAGGAACGAGACTCCCATTGGCTCTCGCGCGGCGTAGTTCCAAAAAGCCATCATGGCGGCGCAGCGCACGCAGCGGCCCGGCAGCCGGTAATAGCGGTGGGGCGGTGCGGGCCTGGCGGCAGAGCCCGCTCGGGCAAGCTCCGGGGCGGGTGCACAACCGAGCTCAGCGCGGCGCTTCACGAGAGAGCGCGCTCGGCCGTAGGCCAGGGAAACGTGGTTGTCCACGCCACTACGTCAGAGACGAACTAAGGGAGCGGAAGAACGACATTTATGCTTTCGCATTCAAAACTCACAAGAAATGCTTAGGTGTCCTCGGACATTTTTTTTTTCGTTGCATAGAACTGAATTTTTTTTCTAAAGAGGAAACATAAATTACACTATCTAACATCCTTAGCAAGTTGCGAATACTGCGACGTATTTCTTACACATCATTCGTGTTCCCTGATGTGGTCATGGACACAACGACCCGTCTGCCCTACATAACACAACCCGCAGTCGAAGGAAATCTTGTACACAACTTTTCTGACACAGCACACCGAATCATCTCTATGCGTTTCAGCGCAACAACTTTCAGGCCCGAACGGAAAAGGGTGAGTTTGAGTGAGCGAAAGTCCGACCAAAATCCACGTATTCATTGTATTTCGAACCTAGTGTGCGAGTGAACATGAAAGTAAGAAACCACCGCAATATTTTTCTTTTGAACCATTTTAATGCTCTCAAAGGTGCCTAGGGGTTGTCCGCGCACACCTGTTTTGATAAACTCCAAACTATAGCCAGTCGATTTTAGGCAGTTACTTCTAATGCTAAGCGCGCTTCTGACATAATGAAAACACTATTTATTCAGCGTGTTTTCAATTTGTGACCTTACTACTTCCACTTTTCAGAGTTTTAAATTGCGCTCCACCTGGACAAGACCCTCCCAGAATCTTTCTTCCCATACGATCAGCAATGCCCCCAATAATAGCTGGAAGTCCGAAAGGCTGTAAGAAACCGTCGTTATAATGACGACGATTTCTAAGTGATATAGACTTTTGCGTGCGAATAAACCAGCAAAGTTAGACACACGGGTTAAGGGGGTCATGAAAGAAACTGTCTATTTTCGGTAAAACTCAGCATCATTCTCCAACGTTAATAACCGAATAAACTTGCCTTAGTTTTTCTTTGTAAGCAATGGCAATCGGCAAGTAAATTCGGGAAATATGAGCATCGTCCATCCCCTCAACTCGGAGCCAGAACAAGCAACCATGTGGCCTGGTGCTTATCCTATGTCACCAGCGTTAATCATAACCATGCGCTAGGGTCGGCAAAGTAAACAAAAAATAATAATAAAAAAACGCGTGGTGAGCACGAGGCATTGTTAGAGCTCGGCTATTCTCATCACAGCGGTGTTCGGAGACGAGCCACTACCCGAGTGTCCACCGAGGCATTGATTGTTACGAGCCATAGTCGAGAGCTTACGCAGTTCTAGTGTCTAATCCATGAGCCGCGCTCATTCGTCGTCAGGCGGGTGGTTTCTATTACACAATTGCGCAATCAAGCTTTGCGAAGGCAAGGCTAAAGGAAATAGTTCCTTTTATCCTCACAATTTCACCGCGACGAAGAAGCTTCTGAATCAGTGGCGGTCCGTGCGAGTATTCTTTGACCAGACTAGGACCAGTGCACCTTTGTAAAGTCATGAACATTTCAACCCAATATTGTTTCATGACCGCTTTCATGATATCGATATATATCTAAAACAAAAAGTGAGGGTACAATCTTCAGACACCTGCATGAGCCGGACGTTTTATGCAGCTTGGAAGTGATTTCAAATCGGTCCTGACACGTTATTTTACCTGTAGTTAAGGTGTGATGCCGGCTTGTTACGAATTTTCTTTTTTTTTCTTTTTCTGGGAGGGGAAAAAGTGGCGGGGTGTAGCCGTATTTTCCCGCTTCCAGAATTTTCGTCGCAAAAGCCACGCGTCTCGAAAACCCCGCGTTCGTGGACCCCGTTTCATATTCCCGCATGGCAAACAAGCCCCGGCGCCTCACTCTCCCGAAAGTAAGTGGCTTGTCCTGGAAGTGGGCTCTTGACAGGCTTTTCAGCTCTTCCGAGTGCTTGGGCAAACAACGTTCAAAGAGCTGGATTCTTTTTTTTTCTTCTTGTAATTTCAAGAGAGCCAGCCTGTTGCGCAGTAACAACGCAAGGTGACCCGACGAGTCTCATGGGAAGCCATTCGAAGTGAAAATTTCGAGATATTTTTTAATGAAGTGGTGATATGTCACATGTTCAAATGCCTTATTCTCGAGATTTAATACAAAGCGGGATTATTAAAACCTTCTCAAAGACACGAACATGCATGAGGCAAAACAGTGACTGAATGCACTAGGAAGCCCAGTAGACGCCCTACTTCCGGAACAATCATTGCATTTCCGGTGACTTCGCTTGCGGCAGGTTGGGATAGCAGCTATGCGCAATCTAGCCCCCTAGTGTAGAAAACAGCGTCACCGTTATACATTTCGTTTTTCACTGGTGTACGCAGTATGCGTGAAGCGAACAACGAGAAAAAAGTTTACTTGAGTCACGAAAATAAAACAAAAAAACATTGGGATGAATTACAAGCGGCCCGTTGTATTAGTCTACAGATCGGCGATGATGATGTTCAAGAGTCATGCGGAAAGGTGCGAAGATGACCTGTACTCTTAGATGGTGTACATATTTCCTACAACAACGTACCCGAAATGAAACCTATATGTGACACTGTGACAAACATCTCGCTCTTCATTCCGCAATTTGCGTGATGCTCGAGTTCTACTAGAGCGACCAACAGAAACAAACGACAGCGACAAGCCTCAAACCAGGGTCTTTCGCGATTTGACAGGCTTTGTAGAATAAAGGAGGCTATGCTCAAACCCGAGCATCATGCACGCGAGAGTATCTTTGGCAGGGTTACAATCACTCGTGCTTACTTTACGAGCACCGAATGACTAAACGCCTGCCGAAGGTACCATCGCGAGTATGCTGCAGGTGTTTGAGGCTTGTCGCTGTCGTTTGGTTCTGTTTGTCGCTCTAGTGGGACCCGGGCATTGGGGAGGCAACACCAGCACACGTAGACCTACGTAATAGAGACTTAGGTAAAATAAATTGGAGAGACCGCGAAAGGTACGCTGACACGGGGAAATTTTTTGATAGGCTTCTCAAACATAGGTTATCGGAGAACGACGCAAAAAGAACGGGGCATTACCGAGGGCATTTTACACGGAGATTTTGACATCGGATGCTTTCGTTCTCCACCCTCCTTCTTATTGTGAGGGATCCATCAGGTTTCAATTTCCGCTGATTGGTTGGATGTATTAGGATGTATGATTTGGCTATTAGGATTTTAAACGTCCTTGAAAATGTGAGTTTTATAAAAAGAAATGCCCACTTGCGTCTGTGGCAATGACGACCTTGGAACTGGTGTATTGGGTCTCGATAAAATCCATTTTGTAGCTACGCTCCAGGCGTTGTCAGTCGCTTTTTTGTGTCATTTTTGGCTCTTTTATTTCGGTTCTTTCCCAATCTTAGCGTTTAATAGCATATTTTATGGGGGCTATTGTCGGCCTTGGACCTTGTTTAAGGCCGACGGTGTGGGATTAATTAGTTGCTATTGGGCAAATAAGTGGATATCTTACGTGTTTGATTTTCGGTTGTTTCTCAGTCTTTTCAGTTTGGTTTGCCGTGTGATATTAATAGTTTCTGTGTGTACCACGACAGTTTCATCGAGAAATTATGGAGTGTTTTGTGTTTTAGAAAGCAGCTCTTAGGCGCCTGTTTCCATGTTTCGCGGCGTAGGCGTCGGCGTAACCGCCCTATATTTAGCGGAAAAAGTGACGTCACGTGACCTCAACAACAGTTTAATTCCCCGCTAAATTTAGCGGGGAAGTTTAGCTTCTCCACTCAATTTAGAGTAAAAATTTAAGTTCTCCGCAATATTTAGCGAGAAAATTGACGTCACGTGACGTCAACACCCATTTTAATTCTGCGCTAAATTTAGCGAGGAATTGAAAAACTGCAGTTTTTCTTAGGTGACGTGACACAAAGTCATGTGACGTCATTTTCTCCGCTAAATTTAGCGGAGAAACTGAACTGGAAAAGGAGGGGCGAGGAGGAGGAGGAGGGCATACCCTTCCCTCCTGCTTGTCAAGAGCTGCGCTCTAATTCCGCATTACAGAGATTTGCAAACGTCCCATCTTTTTTTGTGCCAAAGAATCTTGGGGTTCTTGATAACTGTTTTGTAATTACTCAGAACGGAGCAGATGAATCGTATTTTTTCTGATTTACTTTCTTGTTCAGGAAGGCAGAGAAGTTGTGTTTTTTATCAGTTGTGTTCAAGTTTTGTCTATTCTGTTTGCCATGCCGAAAATGCCTTTGGGTGTACCGTGGCACTTTCATTATAAAAAAATTTGATGATATTTTTGCTTGAAGGTTAAACAGTCTTCTAGCTCTCGATAACTGTTCTGCAGTCAGTCAGACCGGAGCAAATGCATCCCTTATTAAGGCGAAAGCCTGAAGGCCCGTTCACACCCTTGCGACCGAGTAAGACCGAGAGAGACCAGACCGGTTTTAAGCCCCTTGTGATCTCTTAGGACCAGCTCCGCTGCAGCGCATCCGGTCCTATGAAGTCGCGAAAGGCTTAAAACCGGTCTGGTCTCTATATGTTTCATCGTTCAGTCGGCCTTCAAAGTCCTTGAGCAAAAACACGTCGACGACACGGAAAGTACGAAAACACGTCGGCGACATGAAAGGCACAAAACCCACGCTTCGCCACTGGACCACGAGATGGCGTTAGAGTTGGCGGAGGCGCGCGCGCGGCGCAAACCGAGCGGAGGGGATGACACCCTCGCTTGGACAGCGGTGAAGAGCGGGCGTGCGACATGCCGTGAGATTAAAGGCGCCAAAAGTGCGTCGTCAGAGAGCGCGCTGTCTTTGGAGGTTCGCTATCAGCGGGATCGGCGCTTGGGCTTTCGCTTTCAAGTCGTCTTAAGGATAATATAGACCTTTTCAGGGCTTATCATCTGCGCGAAAAATGATGAGCTGTGGACGCATGCGCAGCGTCTGATATGAAGCACAACAAAGCAGCAGCGCATGTTCAGAAGGCGTTCCACAGCCCTGCAGACAGAGATGGCAGCGCGCAGGAGGTAATTTTTGGAAAAGTTTATAAAAAGACTGTGATTTATTTTCTTCTTTTTGTTTAGGAGAACAGGAAAACAGTATGTTCTTTATCAGTTCTGTTCGATTTTCGTCCGTTGTGCATGCCCTGTGAAAATTGTGTTTTCGGGTAGAATGGCCGGTACTCTCAACATAAGAAACGTTGTGTTTTTGTTTAGTTGCCAAGTAATCAGCTTTCAATAATTGTTTTGGAATCAGTCAAAAAAGAGCAAGGCAATGTGGTTTTCCTTCATATTTACTTTTCTGCCAAAAAAAAAAACGGAAAGAGCGTCTTTTTTTCCTCAGTCTTTTGATGTTTCTGGTTGGGTAGTTGTGCGCTGAATGGACTTTACGTGTGTAACGACAGCTTCTTTGGAAGTCTTGCTTCTTTCTTTTTCGCCTTTGGGTAAAAGCATTTCCGACGTTTTATGCATTGTTAGTTTTGGCTTGCCGGAACACTTTCATTTGTTCGTTTGTTGTCTTTTTCATGGCTTTGAATTTTCAAGAGGAGTGGACAAGTGTTGAACGAATGACGCTGAACTCTTATATAGCTTAGTTATTACCTCGATGAAAAGGATATACGAGTGGTACCCCTAAGTAACTGTTATTATTTCTTGAGGCTCCTCGTAGCAGAAGTTTCCTCGCTAGGTGCGTTTTCTAGCAACCTGTTTGCATCCGTGTATACTTCGTTTCACGCTAACTTGACAAACTGAAGAGGCTGCGGTCCCCGCGACCCAATAAGAACGTCGGGGCAAGGCAGGTGATAACACTTCATAGTCGAGGCCACGGAGACCTCTTTAACGGCAAAGCAACAGCGCCGGCCGCGATAAAATTATATAATTCCGTGTTTATTTTGATTTTAACGGCAATTGAACTCGCGCGATTCCATTTCTATCGACAATATATAAAAATAAAGAATAAATATTCACTAATTTAGGAGTTTCAATTGTATTTAAAACAATAAAGTGACGCCACATCCGTATCCGTATCCGTTCCTGATTTCTTTCTCCTTGTAGCGCCGTGGCCGTTGGAGATCGAAGACGTGTAATCGAACGCTTCCGCTCAAAACATGGCACTGGGCCCTGGCATTAGCGCCTGCAACAGATTCGCGGGTAAATTGAGGGTATGGTTGTTTTGTTAACTGTTCTCAAAGAGCTCGCTACTCTAGCGGACGGCAGTGTTCGCGGCGGTGGACGTTCATCCGAAGTTGGTTTCGCAGTAGACGACCCTTGGCCAGCAGACGACAAGCCGGTTTCCCCGGGTCTCGCATTTGGCGCAGTGACACACACGCTCCCGTGAAGTGGTGTCATAGGCCTTGCTCCGACGCTCTCATTGGGTCGCAGGGGCCATAGCCACCACAGTTAGCCAAGTTATCGTAGAACGAAGTTTAGCAGTCGAAGTTCCTGTGAGACACTGCTTTCAGCTTCAGTGGATTGCTCTTTGAGTATCTTTCAACGCGTTTGCTATTTCGTGACGACTTACAAGAAAGCAGCTCTGAGTAAACCACAAGTTTACGAATGCGTTTTTAAGTTTTCAACAAGACAAAATGTCGATTGACGATCAACCTCAGTCCGGATGTCCTTCGATCAGCCGAATTGAAGAGACTGTGGAAAGAATTCCTCAAGTCGTCTTCGATAATTGCCGTCGGACGATCGATGAAAAGTGATGTTTACTGGAGCGTTGTGGAGCTCCTGTCAGCAAATTGTATCGGATGATTTGCAAAACGATTTGCAGCAAAATGTGTGCCTCGCTTGTGCACAGTTGAACAAAAAGGCTATCGCTTGGATGCGTGCTGTGCTTCGAAGAAGTTGTAGGTGGAAAGCACTAATTTTCTTTTTGCCAAGTCATGAGCGGAGATAAGTCCTGGTGCTACAGACACGACTCTGAAACAAAACAGCAATCCAGCCAATAATAAACTGTGAGATACTCACAGCCCAAGAAAGTATGGCAAGTGGAGTTCAACATGAAAGAAATTGTCACCTCTTTCTTTGACGTGAAAGGAATTGCGCACTCAGAATTTGTTCCTCCGGAAGGAAAACACCCAATCATTCTACCGAGGGAGAGTCCACCTCACCGATCTACAGGTGCAGCGTGTTTACCATCTCACTTTACACGGAGATGGGAGGGACTGGCACGCCTCATAGCAAAGTTCTGGATGCTACAAGGCCGGCCATTGGTTAAGGAGATGTTAACACATGCGCGGAGTGCAAGAGATGCAGCGCGATACCGTTGAATGAAGAGATGGCTCCCTTACTTGCAGACAGGTTTGCACAGAGTCCTCCGTTCACTGTTGTGGCCATAGACTTTGCCGTACCTCTTTACGCAAAATCTCCCGCAGAGGTGACGAAGATGTACATCGTAATCTTCACATGCGCAGTAACCAGAGCTGTGCACCTGGAAGTCCTGCACAGCATTCAACGGGCAACTTCAAGCAAGTGTTTCGAAGGTTTGAGGCTTAGAGAGGAATGTGCTCTGTGGTGTACAGTGACAATGACAAAACATTTAAGAAAGCAGACAATGATATTAGTGAAATGCTCATCTTTATGGAGGACTCGTCACTAATATAGTTTATTGCAATTCATCAGATCAGATGGAAATATATCGCGGAACAAGCACCTTGGTGGGGTGACTTAGAGCGCATGATCAGAAGCATGAAAGCGTCGATAAGAAATGACATTGGATGGATGTTGCTCAGCAGTGAAGAAGTGCTCATGCTGATGGCAGAAGTGGAGGGTGCAATGTACAACCATTCGTTAACGTACGTTTACAAGGAAGCGGAGGAACCTGTCGCCATTCCGCCAACAGATATAATTGGAGAGAAAAAGCGCCTCCTTAGTTCCGGTGCAAGCTGAGGCGGAGACATTGAAGACGCCTGGAGGTCCAAACAACATTTTTCAGGAGACTGGTGGAGCCGATGACACGAGGAGTATCATAAAGAAAATAAATGGAGCGCTTGTAACAAAGAACATGGTTTAGAGTATTCACTACCCCATCTTTATTACATTTCTCACTATCGTGGACTCAGTATCACAAATACATTTTGAACCTCAGAAAATATTTGTCGCCGGTACAATCTACGGAACTAGCGATCGCCAGACTCCAGGACAAAGTTGAACCGATTGCAGACTTGGAGGCAAGCGAATAAATATAGGACAGCAAACAAGGCGCGAGCAAAACGCAGTCTTCGAATGCCAAAAATAGACCAAATGAATAGCCCCAAGTACGCCCGCCTTTGTGTGTCCTCCTGTCAGCTTTAATTTTCTTTCCAGGCTGTCTTTGAATGACATGTTATACATTTGGAGCTGGCAAAGTGCCGCTGACGTCATCGGGTTTTTACACCTTTTGTCTGAAGCTAGAGTGGTTACGTAAGCGAAAGATTGTGACGCCAACGCTTAGTACGGTCACAATTGACCATTTTCGGGAATGCGCGAGCACGTTTTCAATTTAGCGCGAACACTCCCTCGGCCAAGCAAGCTAGATCCGGCTGGATATATTGATCTGCTGTGACCTAGACTGGGCGCCCTCAAAACCCCCTGTGTTCCTATTGTGGCGTAACGCTGGCTCCCATGCTCGTTCAAAAGCGTTTTTTCTTCATCTTCTCCCGAATGCACTCAATGTTTCATTCTCAGAATCCTGAAACCTAGTTTTCCGAATTGTGTGGTAATGCATAGAAAGCGGCTTCGTGTACACTATCTTGTGTTACTTGCATTTCTCTCTAAACCTTTCTGTTGTTGTTGTTTTTTTTTCTTTTTTTTTTTTTTTTTGCAGTGCGAAGGTGCAGGCGTTTTTTCTTGCCATTATCTGGGGAGACAAAATACGTGCTCTTGGTTTTTAATCATCGACAGAGGCCGCTCTCCTCTAGACGATGTTTCTTCTGCGCATGCACGTTTGTCATTCACTCACGTACTCCTCATCAGGTCTAGCTGCTCCCTCAACTCCTAGTTCGGATGTTAGGGATATGCAATGCTGGACCGTGCATTAAGCCTGTCGAATCGTGTCAAGGCATATCACGAACTTATTGCGCAATGCGTCATGAGTCGAGCCTGCCGCCAAATTAAGGCACGCCTGTTGTCTTGCCTGCAATATGTGAGTATCCCTGGTCCATAAATATTTAGTTACCCATAATCTAGCGTATTGTCACGCGCGCAGCGGGCCAAGTAGGCAGCGCGGCAGTGGCCGAACGGTTATCGTGCTTGGCTCCCCCGCAAAGAGCCGAGGTTATTTGCCTGTCCGCGAATACACCTTTTTGTTGTTTCTGTAAATGTCGCGTTCTGATAAACTCGAGAACCATGTTGCTTATTTGAGGTTAGAATGTTCTACGCGTCGAACCTTCTACGCCGATTGTTCCCGAAGCCCACGCGAGTAGCAACTGCAACGGAAAAAGAGTAGCACAAGTGACCGATGACCGGAGCGGCAAAATTGCGACACGCGGCGCTCTTGTTCCCAAGCGTGCCGATAGCGAGAGTGCCAGTCATGTTCCATGTCTCAACGCGGGGTGGCCGGCAGAAAATTGAGGGATAAGATAGCTGTTAAAATGAGGGCTTTAGGATGAGCTGTTTTCTGCCGGCCGCCCCCCCGTTGAGACATGGAACATGACTGGCACTCTCGCTATCGGCGCGCTCGGGAACAATAGCGCCGCGTGTCGCGATTTTGCCGCTCCGGTTGTCGGTCACTTGTGCTACTCTTTTTCCGTTGCAGCTGTACATAAGGGGCTCCGCGTGGCGAGCCGTAGTCAGTCTCGCCCCAGCGTTCGATCCTACTGTTACGCCTCCATCGACGCCTGCGACGCTAACCTGACTTAAAATGTTAGAAAGCGCAAACAAAACAAGGACAATAAGGCACGAAGACGACAGGACAGGCGCTAACTCACAACAGATTTTATTAGAAAAACATCGTCAGCTATACACACAAACCCGTTTGCCACACCTGCAATACGACCAATTCCAGCTCTTACAGGCAGCTATCTAGAAAAGTTACTTCTTTTCGAGCAGAAAAAAGAATAGGCATGCCCATGCAGTTGTCGTCTTTCTTTTTTGGTGTAAAACGCCTTTATAATCTCTCTCTCAATTTTATTATATTTAGCATTTAAAAAAAACTGTATTGCAGCCAAAAGAGGCTTACAGTCAGCGCAGCTCCTGCAGTGTTCAGAACGATGCACCCCCACGTTGTTGCGCACATGCGCAACAAAGCGGAGAGATGCGCTGACTCTAAGCCTCCTTTTTGGCTGCAGCAAAGTCTTTTAAAAAGCAAAAGATAAAATCGACAGAGAGATTATAGAGGAATTTTACATCAAAGGAAAGATGACAACTGCGCTCGCATGCCTTCTCTTTTTCTGTTACAAAAAGAAGTATATTTTCCAGATAGCTGCCTCTGAGAGTTGTGATTGGTTGTACTGCAGGCGTGGCAAACGGTTTTGTGTATACAAGTGACAAAGCTTTTTTAATAAAATCAGTTTTGATTTAGCGCCCGTCCTGTCGTCTTTGTGCCTTTATTGTTCTTGTTTTGTTTGCGGTTTTTAGCCTTTTAAATAAGCAGGAACCAATTCGCCCAAACCCAAGTTTTAATCCTACACTAACCTTCTTCTTTTTTATTTTGGGCACACGTTCGCCCCCACTAAACGCTTAGTTTTGTCATTTATTTTGATTGTTTTGTTTGCGCTTTTTAGCCTTTTAAATCAGTTTTAATCAACTCGCCCAAACTCAAGTTTTAATCCGCCGCTAACCTTCTTTTTTGTGTTGGGCACAAGTTTGCGCCTTAAACGCTCATCATTTGTCATTCGTGACAATATCACAAATTATTTCAAAGTAAACTTCGATTGCAGCAGCTACATCGCTTTTTGAAAGTCAAAAAGGTCACAGCAGTATGGTATTTTGTGCGAAGTCATCACAAGTACTGCCGCCCTTTTTGACTTTTTGATTTTTATATTAAAAATTTGCAATTTACTTGCCGATTACCTTCAAGTGTAATTCAATTTATTTTTAAAAAATATTTGTACTCTACTCAAGATAGTTCGTTGTAAAAGTAACTTGAGCACTACTCTAAATACATTTTCAAATGGGCATTTAGGATCTTAAGTAGTTTTGTTAAGTATTTGGCACAACACTGATTCTATCTCGCAAATAATTGTAAAACCTTCTTTCTAATATAATGCAGGACTAGTGTCACCGCCCAGATATGGCGCCAGCGTGTCAGTATGCTTTCTCGTCTTAAGATAATTTAGAGGAGTGCTGAGCGCTTCCTGTAGAATCTCATTTTTGTTGGGACATTACTTGTTGAGTTTTAGCCAATCAAGTATTACCATTTCTAGTTGTCAAGACATCCATAGTTAACCCACAGCAATAGAAATACGCGAGCGTTATTTTCTCTTGGAGAACCATCCTCGAGTACCCACGAGCTCCATAAAATTTGAACAATAAAAATATATGATTGCGTGGAGATTCTGAACGTTGCAATTACTGCTTTTTATGGATGCGTTGTGTATTATATTTTGACAAAAACGTCAAATCTTTGGGTGTAGGAGACGTAATACTGCAATTAATGTTTGAAAGCACCGTGTCACCGCGCCCCCTGGTATATTCTCGAAGGCGCAGACAGAGGGGCGTGTCACGATCTTTGAAAGCATTTTTAATAGAAAAATCGGCCGCCCATGAGTGTACTTTTGAGTTTTGTAGGGGGCTCAGAGCCCATAGATTGAGTATCAAAAGAAACAAACGATCTCAGAATCCACTTGATTGACCCTTTAAGAGGTTTTAAGGCACACGGTACAAAGGAGTCGCTAGTGTGTGAACGGGTCTTTAGACTAACGCTTTTGAGCGAGTGTTTATCAGAAATATTGAAGATAAATGTTATGCAGTAGGTTTGTTTTTAGACTTTACGAAGGCTTCAGACACAAAACAGCACAATATCTTACTGATTAAGCTTCAATAATATGGGATACGTGGCGTGGCAGTAAAATAAGTTTAAAAGTTATTTAAAGAATCGATATCAATATGTGAATTTAGATGAATTCAGCCTCTGATGAGTTAGAAGTACGATAAGGAGTGCCGCAGGGATCCATTCTAGGCCATCTGGTTTTTCTTATTCATGTAAATGATATGGCAAACATGCAGGATTCCCCAGAACTAATCACGTACACAGATTACATGAACGCGTTCGTTAAAGCACGGTCTAGAGATATATTACAAATAATGGCCAACGAATATTAGGAGAAGCTGGCTAACTGGCTTAAGCGTAACAAATTACAACTTAATGCTAAAAACACTTAAGACATAATATTTTGATCCAAATTAACAAGAGAGAAAAACATCTATACTTATTTATTTTGGTAGAATACCTTTAGAGCATGTCACAGATCAAAGATTCGTAGGCATATGGTTCAATAAAGAGTTCAACTGGTCGACGCATATACAGAAACGTTGTTATGAACTGTATTAATCAATAGGATGTATAAAATAGAATTCATAAACTACTACCTCCATGGTTAAAAAAACGAATTGTATTATTCTTTATGGTACTCATAAATATCACGCGGTGCATTAGTATGGGGTACAACAACTATGACGAACTATAATAAAATATTAGTCCTTAAAAACGAATACTTCGCAAGCTCGACAATTTTCAGGGTAACTTGAGAGACCTGCGTATGGACCCACTGCTTTAAAAATACACTATGCTAAAGGCTAGTAAAATGTATTACTTTAAATTACTTTAGCTGATCCAGAAAGAGACGCTCTTCCTTATCACGAAGAATGTTAGCTCAGAACATGCACTGAGAAAAAAATATCTGAAAAGAACCTAAAGCAAAAACCAATTATGGCAAACAACAATTGGATTTTCAAGTTTTCTCCTTGCTAAACAAAGTTGAAGGAAAGGTAAACTTTCAGCGTTCCTTTCAGATTTTCAAGAGTAATACTAAAGAACTCCTGGTAGAGAGTGATATTGTTTATGAATGAGGAACAAAGTGTGAAAAAGTCTTTTTTGATGGCAACTAGTATTCTTTTTTTCAATTGGGTTAAACTTGGTACAAGTGTTTATTATGAATTTGTTTGGTTCTGCACGTGTATTTACATATGTTCTGTTTTGCGCTGTACTGTAAAGGGAGATAGAGGCCTCGTCAAGTTGTAAATGGCAGCGTTTGTCTACTTTATTCCTCCCATTATTAGGGAGAAATAAACAAACTGAGCTGAATTGTGCATTCTACGAACGTACGAACGCTAAGTATATCACCGACCAGAAGCCCTTTATTGAATCTGCCCCGAGCTCGGACGAAAAATTTATTCTTTCTGCTGTAGCTCTCTGTCTCGACGGCGGGCAAGAAAAAAAAAAAAAAAAGGTATCTATTTGATCGTGATGTTTTTTTTCCTATGCCTTTATTTTTCAACCCGCTAAGGTTTTTGTGTCGTTTTCTGCGTTTTTTATGTTCCCCGCCTCAGGGTTTACGGGTAGGTCGCTCTCTTACCGTTTTTCTTTTTTTCTCATTGTATTCAACAGATTATCTCATGGAAACCAAATGGGATGGAGTAAAGCTGAAGCTGATTATAACGCTTGCCGTCTTCATCCAAGGGGATTATATTGTTGCCTTTATTCCATCTCCTATCAGTGTTTTCTCAGGACGGAGAAAAATTCACTTAAAGAAGCGCTAACTTATCAAGACTGTAGTATCAATCCCTTCTAGATGACAAAGCCGTAGTGCTGATAGAGTTGAGGTCATCAGCGAAGGCCAATGCTGGTCCCAGATTGGACACGACGATTGCGTCAGCAATCGGCTCAAGCTTGACTCAAAGCCGAACGATGTCGAAGGACTCGTTTCCAATCTGTGTCCAACGTTGGCCTTCTCTGATGACGCAAAAATGTCAGCACTACGGCCTTGTCTTCCAGGCGGTGTTTGTAGTATAAACCAATGAATTATCCGCATTTCGCAGCTAGGGTAAGACTTTTTGTGTTTCCTATTTTCCTCGAATCGGCGGCTTACGGATCGCGTCTCAACAGATAACGTGTTATATTGCTGGCGTCTAACCCAACCAGGGACGTAGTCGTCTAAGCCGACTGCCAAACAAGCGCTGATGCAATGCTCGTGTTTTGACTGGGTGCGTTGAGTCCGGGCTCATTTAATTCTGCTCCGACGCTCCGCGCTTCGCCTACCGAGCGCAGCAACTGGAACAGAGCATAGCGTACAGGAGTGTCACACACCGGAAACTATAAACGAACCGCATGGGTCATTTGCTACCGCACGCATTACCCGAACTACTCTGCATCTCGTGGAGGCGGGTCACAGCGGCCGAAATTATTTCGAAGATAAATCGATTAAGGCCTGTATCGAACGGCAGAGTGCTCCTGAAAGGTTTAGACCGCCTAGAGCGCATGTACAGAAAGTTACCTTGACCGATCGATAGATTTATTCACCAACCATTCCGCTCAAATTTAAATAAAATACAACAATGTTGAACTCGCGCGTCGACGCAGGAAACTATCGAACTTGTCAGATATATTTCATCTAGCAGCGCGAAACGGATTTGAGCACGTCCAAGTGCTAGCTGACCAACCACCGTTCAATAGATAGCACGTCAATTCATTTTTGTGGTAGATGCACGAACAAATTGTTATCGGAACGCTGAGTGATTTTTCGGTTCTCCAATGGAAGCACCTTTACTCCCTGGGCTAAGCACTAAAAAAATAGGCAGCAGTCCGAATGTGTTCTCATATTGGCCACTGTTTTGTCGATGTGATATTGGCATACTACCGCTCGATAAATACCGCTTTACTTCGTTTTCAGGCGAAATGCACGAACGGGCCGTTTTCGGAACACTAATTTCTGTGTCGGCTTTCAAATCAAATCGTTTCTACCTGCTGGAATAATCGCTTTTAAACGGAAAAGGGGCAGCAGTCCCATGCTAACTCCGTTTCGACCGTTTCGATCACGCTTCTGTGGCTTCCGTTGGCGCATCCATCTTGTTTGAGATCGTGACGGAGCGCGAATAAATCACTCGCGGACCATAGACAAACTCGGTCCGCGAAGAGCGCGCTCGAGTGTAAGCTTCTGGGGGCGCTCTTGTCCGTTTCGTGAACGGAGCGCCAAACTCTCCCGCTCCGGAGCACGGATTTAATTAACGCGCTCAGTTAATTGACACCGGTGCCGGCCGGACGTCTTCTTAGAGTGCATCCGTGTTGCTCCCGGCGGCGGGAAACATTACGTGTTGAGATATACAGCGGCACTCTGCCAGACATGTGCAGCCCTTAAGAAAAGTAGTAAAATTGCAGAGTATCGGCGTCAAAAGTAATTCGAGTAGAGTAGAAATTACTCTATTTCAAAAGAAGTCCAGTAAATTACCACACTACCGTAAAAAGCCTCGCATTACTTGTGAAGTTACTTGTGTTTAAGTTTTTGTGGTAGAGATTATTGCATTACATCACAAAACACGGGAAATCACATGTATTGCATAGCGCAAAACCTAAGAGCACTACACCACCTACTGAGCGAGCGCTAAAAGTTTGATGATTCCCTTCGGTGAGGACATATGTGTGTAGAGGTTGGTCGGAGAGCAGTCGTTCAGGGAGGTTCAAACAGTATTCTGCACTGAAGTGTGGTCGCACCCTTACGAGGCTAAAAAAGAGTCCCACTGCTTCTGGGCGGGCGTGAAGGCCCTCAAAGAAAGACGCTTTCAAGCCCGGCCATAGTGGAACATGGCGGGGCAGCGTTGAGCACCTCGCTAAGTTTTATTGCACAGCACTAGCTGATTGCGGTCATTTGCATGAACGGAAGAGACACGTGAGGAAACTCCTCGCGTATTCGAAACTAGGATTGTCGTCAAAGGCCGCTCGATTCACGGGGTCTGAGAGCAACGCAGACAATCCCAACGACTTCAGTGGCAGCTCAAGTCGGTGGGAAGGCCTTTAGAGATGGGTCGGAAGGCCTAGCAAGGTACTGTACTCGTCACTCGCTGCCAACGGCCAGCGGCCTCGTTAAATGAATATGTTCGGGCGAACCTTTTTCTTAGTTTACCCATTCCGCATAAATAGTTTGAACATTGACCTAGATCTTCCGGTTTAAAGGTGCATGGGTTTTATCTCTTCGTCTTCCCCTTGTCATTTACAGAATGTTCTGCGGTGGTGACGAATGCTCTCGTCGCAGTGACACACTCTTCGATTCTTTTTTCCGATTTCTTTGATGTAAAGCTAAAATAAACACTCTATGGATTGATCTTGCATCATGTTGTATGTACACTTTATTTTTCGTGTCGCACGAGCACAAAACCGCACGAGCAAATCGCGAAAAAAAAAAAAAAACCGAGGATCGGAATGCCAAGTTCTACTCCTACTCGGCCATCCTCGCGATTGGTTTAAACTTTTTCTGCTTTACGAGAGGCTAAAAAAATGAAATACGTTTACAAATCACTGTAATATGAAACCAGAGCGCAGCTCTTGAGAAGGAGGAGGAGGAGGGTACGGAGGGGAGGGATATGTCCCTCTTCCTTGTTCGTACCCTCTCCTCTCCTCCTCTACCTACACTCCTCCTTTCCCTCCTCCTCCTCCTCAAGGAAATTGGCGTCAAGTGACATCAACACCAATTCAGTTTCCCCGCTAAATTTAGTGGGCAAAATAACGTGACTTGAGTTCGTGTCACGTGACGTCATTTCCCCGCTGACCGAAGGTGCTCTCGCGAACCTTTGGTCGGCGGAGTGGAGGAGAGGAGGAGGAGGAAGGAATAGGGGAGCACGAGGAGAGGAGAGGAAGAGGATGGGAGAGGAGGAGAGAAGGAAAGGAGGAGGAGGAAAGGAGGAGGGGAGAGGAGGGTACAAAGAAGGAGGAGGGGAATATCCTCCTTTTCGTACCCTCCCCCTCATCCTTAAGAGCTGGGCTCTAGTTTCGCATTACAGAGATTTGTAAACGTCTTATTTTTATTTGTCGCTCAAATGAAGTCATTTTCTACTATGTGAAAACGTGCAGCTATTGTATCGGTTTTGACATCTCAAGACCCGATGAATTAACAATGATAGGCCGCCTACATTGTTATCAAATATGTTTACATTTTTAGAATATAATTTTTACGCGCTCGTACAGCTTCTTTGGGGGCTACATTTATTCTCCGCAACATGGCTTTTAAAAGGCCACTCGGTAGAGTCCTATAAACATGACAAAAGGATTTTATGGGGTCAACCACGAATCGCTTCTTGTTAAGATGTCTACATGTTGTGTAACTGATGGCTACATTAATTGGTTTCAATAGTTTTTTGTCGGGGCGCCCGAACTTCGTCCGCATGTGGAAAGCCTTGTCGGCCCCGCACACTTCAACTTCCGGAGTCCCTCAGGGATCTAATCTTGGTCTCTTTTTGTGCACTATATTTGAGAATAATCACTTTGATTGTATTCAGGTTTTTTTATTGTTGCATTATTCTGGTGGTTTAATATTTTTCACAACATTGAAGCCCACTCTGACTGCATGGAACTGCAGATTGATATTGACGTAGCCAATGTGTGGTGCTCAACTAATGGTCTTAAGTTAAATTCAGGAAAAATCGAACGTCATCACCTTTACTCGAAAACATATAGTATATCGTTACATGCTCAACATGCTCAAAATACAAATACTATAACGTGTACTTTGAACGCTATGGAACTCCGCGCTTCAGATGCACTCTCGAGCTAATGCTGTCGTAGCTTCGCCATTGAGTACCCTCGACATGGTGTCTAGAATTACGCGAGGGTTTAAAATACTGTCATCTGCGCTTGTGCTGTAAAATTGTAATCCCCGCTTAAGACTTCAATTTGCTTTGACTGCCTGGGATGCACTTAAAAGAGCACTCCGGCGATCTTTTCTGCTACCTCAACTAACTATATTTTTTGAACCTTGGCGGTTGCCCTTTCCGGTATGCTAATCTCTATCGTGAAATTCACACAGCTTACTGTAACATCCCACCAAAGATGACAAAAAACCCAACATTCAAATATACAAGCACTTTTTATTTATTTATTTATTTATTTATTTTACAACTACCCCAAACATAAAAAAATTCGTAGGAGAGGGTTACAAAAAATGTAAATGAATACATTTTGACATGTTGAGGCGTGACGTCAGTGGAAAGCAGTGTTGCCAGTCGTCTTCAAAAGATCGACCGCGTGATCCACTCACGCGGTCGATCTTTTGAAGACGAGAAGTGAAACGTCTAAACAAAGTTCAAGTCTGAGTTTAGACGTGACTTCCACATATTGCTATTCATGTCTGAGATTACAGAGGCTTTGAAACAGGTGTTGAGATCTATTAATCTATCAGTCTAGCTCGGCCTACTCCGAGAGTAGGCCGAGCTAAACTCGATGTCCAAAACATAATAATCTTTTTAAAAATATATATATCACTGGAGCAATTGTGAGCAACAAATGTCACTTCGCTAAATGTCGGCTATAGTGCTAGAATGTGCACTTTTTTCTCGATATTATTGGCGCTCCTCTTTGGATGGATGCCGTAGTGGTCACAACTGGCTTGAGTCTGCGCTTGCCGCTCTTGAGGCTGTTCCAACTGCAGAAAGATACAAAACTCGCAGCACGTAGCTATAAAGCATTCCGAGCATAAGTGGGAATGTTTCACGTGACACTAGTTTTCTCGGCACACAGCTCGCGCAAAAGCATACAACTTGACGTGGTTGCCCTCCATTGCTGCCGAAGAGCGAATTTTGTTTCTCCCACGAAAACAAGGGTAAAAAATAGGTTTTTTCCCGCACTGTTTCTACAATCTATCGCGGAGCACAGCTTGCTACCCATTCCAATGGAACTTTTAACCTTGAAGCTGCGAAAAAATAATAACGGTTGCTGGCGCCCGGAAAGCCACTTCGCGGCTGCTAGGGTCGCTCGTTCGCCTGCCCACCCGTGACGTACGCGGGTAGGAAAAAGTAGGCATTTTTTATTGTTGCCAGTAGACAGTTGCCTCCTGAAACCCTAGAGGCCGGTGTAACTTAAAAATCCAATAACTTCGCGGAATATTTTTTGTTTCATCAAATATTTTGGCTATCAGTTGAGAAAGATTTATAAAGCGGTCTGCCGGTTTCCAGCCAAATTGAAAACTATCGAAAAATTGGCGGAGTTTTAAGGGTAACACCAATCCCAAAACTTTGTCTGTCCACCCATCTGTCCTTTTGGGCAATTTTCGCTAAATTTAGCGGAGAAACTGAATTTGTGTTGAGGTTACGTGGCGTCAATCGATGTCACGTGACCTACACACCAACTCACTTTCCATGCTATAATTAAAGGAAAAATTGACGTCTCGTGAGCAGATGTCATGTGATATATGCACCAATTTTCTTTTCCTGCTAAATTTAGCTTGACATTTGACATGATTTGACCTGACGTTAAGAAACTTCTGTACAGCGATTTAGTTTCCTTTCAATGTATCGGGGAACGTGGTGAAAACAAAGGTTTTTCTTTGAATCGACGGTTTCCGGTCTGATAAGTATTTTTCAAAGATCGCACGATAAATACTGCATTTAACGGATTATGGGACTTTGGAAATCAAGGCCGCGGCCAATTTTAATACTTTCATTCGTGTTCCTTTCTTTAGCAACGTTCAATAGATCCCGGCTGTTACAAAAACTTGCTGGTGATCTCGGGATGTCGGAACTTTGCCGACCATATATTTTCAATAAAGATGCAGCAGTGTCGTAACTGATTGCGTGAATTAGACAAATCAAATTCAAATTAAACAAATCACATGCGTTCCTCTAACACCTGGTTCCACTCGTTTGCATCTGAGAGAAGCTGCCGAAAAATTATGCGCATACATATAGTGTGGATATATTACGTACGAGCTGGGAACCAGGAGATCCGGGCTCGGTGCACAATTCATTGGTCAGCAGCTGTTGCGTATTCTTTTGTTCTTAATTAATGGAATGCTTCCGGGGAACGGGAAGGGGGGGGGGGGGGCGTACTCAGAAAAATCATTTGCCGGAAAGCACACAATGAAACATTTGTTTCTCACGAGGAAGTTAATGCGGGGCAATATTAACTTAAGATTATTTTGTTCTCTAGATTCTAACTCAGGCTAGTTTGCAAGATGATCTTCGTTCAGCAAAAGACAACTTGCATATGCCGTGCGGTAAACCATATGTCGCTACACATAATGCAACCGTGAAAGTCTGTGAGGTTTCAAACATGAGTTGGCAGGTCGTCCCAAGTATCGCTGATACGCAAATTCAACTCTGTTACGTCATGCCGTAGTGGTGGCGCCTCGGCCGCGCTTCCGATCTAGAGGAGTGGGCGGAAACATGTGTGTTGTTTCGGACGAAACCAGACAAAAACATGCCTTCTCGTCAAAATACCGCGACCATAAAAGCCGGGAAAGATGTGAGGATCAGTTATCACTTGTTCTCTGCCTGAACGGTTGGTTCGAGAACGTGGACAAGTGCCATGAAAAGTGGAAACCAGATACCGTCGGATCACGATTGCTTGTGCGGTAAGCACATTTGCGTTGGATTCATAGGCACTTGTAGTCGTTAGATTTATTTGTTTAGTTCCATCATGAAAGCGAAAAAACCGTCAAGCTACCCGGACCACCCGCGGACCACGTTTGGTGCATCATCACGTTCAAATGGCCGTCTGATCATTCAAACTGTCGTCTGTTTTCTCAAACTCGCTTAAACTGCCATTCGCTCGTTCGAACGAAAACGGCCCGTAGACCAAACGTTAAGGTGAGTAAGTGCAGTCTCAAAAACGTATAAGGTTGGAGGTTGTTTGGTGTAAGCGGTTGATTCAAGCAGATGTTGATCACTGTTGGCGGTGTCCACCACTGATTTGTTATGCCTAATACGGTTAGTCTGATTTTGCTTGGGATTTTCAGTATCGACGTGGAGCCTCGCGGCTGCCGTCCTCGGTTTTGCACCCAGAGCGATGTCGCGGCTGAAAATAGCGAGCGCAATATCATCATGTAAATCAGGCTTTAGCGTCCATTCAGTGGCGTTCACGCAGAATGAATTGCCGGATGTCACAATATTTACACGAACTTTTTCGGTGTAACAAGTCTCGTTAATTTAGCTAAAGTCACTGAAGTGGCAAGCCATTTCTAGGCAGACGTAGAATCCCCAATTCCAAAGCGAAAAAGAGCACGGGGACCCACTGAAAAGAGAACGGGGACCAAAGCCCACAGCGTCACGTTCCAATGGTTTGTTGATGCGGGATGCGGCGCTTCTTGTCTAACCTCCCCCCCCCCCCTCGCATGCGCGGTACCGGTGGTATGTCGTTAGGCGCACTCCGCTTTGTTTATAAGCATGAGTCCGTCCTCGCTTTTGCAGCCCGAGCGACGTCGTGGCTGAAAATAACCAGCACAATATCATTATGTAAATCAGGTTTAGCGTCTATTTAGTGGCTTCCTCGCGGAATGAATTGCCGGACGTCGGCTTATTAAAGCGAAAGCCTTATGTGTATCATCATTTAGTCAACCTTCAAAGTCCTTGAACGAAAATAGATCGGTGACACTAAAGGTACCAAAACTTTTGCGGGGCAACGAGCCTCGTTAATTTTGCTAAGTCCACTAAGATGGTAAGACATTGCTTGGAACAAGTAGAATCGCCGATTCCAAAGTGAAAAATAGCAGGAGAACCCACACCAAAGCCGAAGTCATTACAATACAGTGGTTTGTTGATGCGGGACGCGGCGCTTCTTGTCCACACCCAACCGCGCATGCGCGGCACCGGTGACGTGTCGCCAGGGGCGCTCCGCTTTGTTTGTACACATTAGTCCGTCTTTGCTTTTGCAACATGAGCGACGTTGAGACTGAACAAAGCGAGCTCAATATCATCATGTAAATCACGCTTTATCCTCCATTCAGTGGCGTTCACGCGGAATGAATTGCCGGACGTCACATTATTTACACCAACTTTTGCGGGTAACAAGCCTCGTTAATTTCGCTATGGTCACTAAAATGGTAAGACATTGCTTGGAAGAAGTAGAATCATATATTTCAAATCGAGAAAGAGCACGGGGACCCACACCGAAGCCGACGGCATCACATTCAAATGATTGGTTGGTGCGGGACGCTGCTCTTCTTGCCCACACCCCACCGGTCACGCGCGGCGCCGGTGGCGTGTCGCTAGGGGAGCTCCGCTTTGCTTGTAAACATGAGTGGTGTATAAACACACAGGCACATATCAAAGTGCAAGGTCGCGGCTCAATTGCAGCGTCTGGTTCATTTGGCCGTACTAGCCAAATAAACCAGGAGCTGCAAATGTGAATGCGTGGTGTACTGGTCTGTGATGGCATAACGGCCAGCCGCCGGCTTCCGCGCTATCTAAACCGCCTTCCGCATGCCCCCATTCCGAACATGGCCTCTCAAACTAGATATCGTATGTGTGTCAATAAACACTTGGCTCACCGTGTTTGACTCAATGGACGCTTTGAATGGACTGCAACACAATAGCGAACGCGGAAGGCGACGAACTCAGCGACGTCGCGATTTAAGAACTGCTTGATTGGCCTCAATGACTCGTCATTGGTTGATCTAGACTAAAGGTGAAACAAAGCAACACACCCCTGTCAGACGGACTACTCAAGGTTCTTCAGTAGAAGAGACCTCCTCGTGGAATAAAAATGGCGGTCGTATGCCTTGGTAGACAAATACGTCTCATTCTTCAAGAACCTAACGGCATTGGCGTGTTCAGGTATTTCGTAGTTCGAACCAGTGCTGCTGATTGGGCACCCCCTTTTATTGCAACTTTATTACGGGAAATGAGAGTTTCCGACAACTCCATTCTTTAGTGACTCCTAGGAAGGAAGACGCTGGGCCCATTCCCACTCCTGGAATGACTGAACCCTACCACACCATTATGTTTCCTCAACGATAAATATTGGCTCTTTAAAGCCACAATGTTGCTCCGGAAAAAAACACACATATAGCTGACGTTATCAACTGCATAGACAAATGCAAAAATATGCTAAATGCACTTCTAAACCCTAATTCTACTAAGCCTAGCGCTGGTCGAGCAAACTGCTTTGCGGCCCTCGATGGCAGTGAATATATCGATCGCGTGATCGAGTGTAAAAGTTTCGCACCAAACGCCAAAAAATTAAAACTACCCATTTTCTTAGCAAACGTACTCTCTCCTTCTATAAGATACATTGCCAGTATGTTGTTAATTTTTTACGGCCTTAAAAATCTTTATGTCGTGCGTGGAACAGAATAAACTATCTTGCTCTCCTATTTCGAATACCTGCACAACAGCACCGCTATTATGTTAGAACAGTATCGCGATAAAATATATCGCGAAAGTATTTAAGAAATACTTTTAATATGTATATTTCGGTATCGCGGTTAAATGTATCGATCAGTGTTTGTATTTCAGCACTGGAACACACTGTTGGTGTGTTGCTTGTATCGTTATACAATCACGCAGTCAATTTATCTCCTTACAATGGTTGATAAATAAGTGACCCTCAAGCTTCCGTAGTTCAGAGGGGTAAAAGGTAAAATAAATGGGAATAGATTCTTTGTTATCAAGCAGACGAAAGTTTGTTTCGAACATTATGAGCCAGACATTGGTGACTGCGTTCCCTATTTTCCACAGATAACATGTCTTTCGGGGGATTCAGTTGGGCAATTATTTGTTTAGAATCTGGACGTTGAAGGCACTGGGATTCCGAGTACGAGCTTCACAACTGCATAATGTACTCCCAGACCCATTTACTAGGGCGACCGTAAAGTTTCTTACTTGAGGTCGTTCGATAAATTAACATAATTTTAATCCAAGGCGACGTTCTGAAGTGACTGCGGAGAGGGTACCAACATGGGACTAGAGGATGCTGAACTTTTGGTAATATTTGGATAGATAATAAATGAATCTAAAGGTTCATTTGATATTGCTTCGAAGACGTGCAATATATATAAAAGAAGGATGGCACTGCATTTTGTTCGGAAAGAATTTTCAACCTACTGAAGGCTTGCCTAGTTCCCACAGATTTATGCGAAAATGAAAATGGCAATTCCAAGCGAAAACAAATTCGGGCTGTAGAACGTTCAAGTTCTATCTTACCTAATGGTTAATGTAAGTTGTTTTTCTCACTGAAGGACTCGTTTCTCACCTTTCAGCGAAGCCCACCTATTACCACGTCCAAGCGAAGTCTCATTATAAGTACAAAGAAAAGCGAAAAAACAATGGAAAAGCGAAAAAACAATTCTCGTTCGCAACATGAACCTTGGCTGAAATAGGCAGCGGCTGACGAACGAGCTGTTTAAAAAGCTACTTCTCATTAAATGTAATAGAGTAGCAGCAAAGTTGTATGTTTACTTTTGTATTGTTTCCATATGAATACTTTTATTTTTGTTTTACAGGCAGTAACTTTTCTTCCGGTAATACAAGAGTTCAGACCACAAAAAAAAACATTTTTTAAGAAAAAAAAATGTAGGCGAATATTACTTCCCCGGCAAAATGTATTTTTGTATTTTTATTTCCAACTATTTTCTACTTTTCGAAAGTATTTCTCAAACGTTTTCTCTCTTATTTCTCAAGCGTTCCCGTTACAAGTTGCATCTGAGAAAAATGAACTCGTCCCCGTTTCAGTTTAAAAAAAATTGAAACGTATGGTTACTTGTATGTTATATTTGTATTTTGAACAATACCATATTTAGTTCAATCAAAGTTTTTTTATCTATCCCATCTATCATCGAGCTTGTGAGGATGAGCAAGAAATGATGCTACAGGATGACTGATCTACTTAAACAGGCTATTTATTTTTTAACCCCAGCCAAAATAACGCACCGCACACACACATAAAGAAAACGTTTATGATGTATCGTTCCCGGCGAAATGAACTATTCAGAAAGGTAAGCAACGCTCGGGATTAGCAAGTTTCAATTACACACTTCCTGGAAAACATCGAAAAAAGCCAAATCACTCTATTTTATCAAAATGTTAATCTCGGCGTTTTATGGAAATATTTCAGTGCATGACTGTTTTGTGCCAGGCTTCGGATCCCCCATATTTAATTATATTTTGTAGTTAATAAATTCTTGAATCCGTAACAAGTGACGTATCGAGAAGAACCTGCTGCTTTAAAAGTTAAATGAAAGTCTGCACAGCCAAGCAACACCACTTCCGCAAGAGCCACTTTAAAAATGCACTTACGCGTTTGAAAAGTTAACACTGGCGAAACCGGAACGTAATACTAATGTAAAATAGCATACCATTAACCAAGACACGGAATACAGAACCCCACAGAATTGCCGAGCATGAAAACAAAAAAAAAAATCTCACCTGGACATGTTTCTTTTTTTTAAGTTTGCCGCAGGTGTTTTGGAGGCTTTGATCGTTTTGTTTGACGGTAGTGACAATCCACTTGGACGTCGCCAATCATTATGGCAGTTAGTTACCACTTTACCATAGGAGACAAGAGCGGTTCGGTGATGTTCCTCCAAGAATGCGCGTCCGCGCCATGTCTCCCGGGCGCCAAGCCACGGAGGCGGCTTCTTTGCTGACTAATGATGAGATTCCGCTCGCAGATCTCTGGAGCAGCTGTCAGGTGAACTCGAGCAGCGCGGCTCCATTTGGAGCGACGCATATTTCTGCATCAGTCGCAAGGTCTTGAGCGCTTCTAGAAAGATCGCTCCATTTGGAGCCCGCATATTTCGCTCGCAGATCTTGCTCGAGTTGGTCATCTTCCGCTCGTCGATCTCTGGCAGCGCTCGCCCTGTGGAGCGCCTCCAAGCCAGCCGAACTTGACCCGGAGGAATTCGGTAGCTTGGCGCGAGTTGACAGAAGCGCGCTACGTCATTTCTTCATCTCGACAGTGCGCATGCGCGACGAGGTTGCCAGACCGGCGACGAGTTGGATCTGTTCGGATCCGTGGGTTGTTTACGCAAGATTTTGATGGCTCGAGTGCTTCTACCTCGCTAGATAAAGGATGCAAAGCCAGGACTGGATTGTGGCTCATCGCAAGCGCTGACATCTGTGATCGTGAGAGGAAGGACGAGAAAAATAATGGGTCACTATAATTTCGCTGAAGATTGTTTTGTGGACTTAGTTTTGTGGACAAATTTTCATGGACACAAGTTTCATGGACACACCTTTCGTCGACACGATTGTTTCATCGACACTCGTTACACGAATAGACCTTTTGCAGAAATCCCCGCGCGCGGCCCGCGCGCGAGGAATTGTGGGAGAGATTGTCCCTCGCTTGGCCGCTCTGCCTTGAGATCGCATTGCCTGTCCGCTTGTCTCCTCTTAATCCTCTGTTTTTCAATTCCATTACCTATTTTTATCTATTCCGGTGTAATTTTTATTGCTTCTAAGTGTTTCTATTTTCTTCTGCGCGCGATATTTCTCGTATATATATCGTATTTGTGTCTCTATTTCGCAGTTTTCGACGGTAGTGCCGACGGACAACACGCCGCTTCGCACGTCGTTCCCCGGGTGAATACTACCGCTGCTACCGATTCCTATCGCGCTGTTAGCTGTTCATTTCGGTTCATTGGACCCGCGTGAAAGAGGAGCCGGTTATGAACACCCGCGCAAATGTCATAGGGGTAGGCAGAGCTCTGAATCAACAATCGCGACGCGAGAGCCGAGTGCGCTGTGATTTGGCCGCTCACGCTCGCTCCGTTGACTCGCACTGTAGCGTGTGCCTTCGAGTGCCGCTTACTTGACCAAGATACAGCACGCCGCTTTGTCGCCACGAAGCATTTGTCCGAATGCTTGCGAAGCTGAGGCATATGCGACGCTGCGGCGCCTGATAACTGCGCGCTGCGGCGCGATCCCTTCGCAAACGCCGACGGCTCAATGTCGCGGCTTTAATGCGCCTATGGCATGCCTTCGTAATCAATCTGCTAAGCGGTTGTCAGTTGCCAGCGCCCTTTTTCAAGTTCAAAGATGTGTTGCCGCGAATCATTTTTTAGAATGCCTGTGAAGCCCTAACACAATTTATCATATCCAACGCTGCGGTGCCTGACAAACTGCGCGCAGCGGCACGAGTCTTCGCAGGCGCCGGGCCCAACGTCGCGGCTTGTATGCGCTTATGGTATGGTATGCCTTCGTAATCTATCTGATAAGCAATTTTCAGTTGCAAACACACCTTTTTTAAGTGCAGAGACATGCTGTGACCCAGGCAGTCATCTTGAAACTCGTAGTTCCTTCGATAATTTTATTTCTCGAGGCAAGATGTCAGCTGATGCTCGAGTCAAGATGTTATCAACTGACAACCGCCGAGGAGACGGATCATGAATGCATGCCAAAGGCGCATACAAGCCGCGACGTTGAACCACCGGCGCTTGCTAAGGGCTCCGCGCCGCTGCGTGCAGTTGTCAGGCGCCGCAGCGTTGGATCTGCCGAACGGTGTTACGGTTTCGCACTCATTCGGACAAATGATTCGCGACGGCAAAGCGGTGTGCTGTATCTTGTTCAAGTAAGCGGCACTCGAAGGCACATGCTACAGTGCGAGTCAACGGAGCGAGCGCGGCGGCCGAATCGCAGCGCACTCGGCTCTCGTGTCGCGATTGTTGATTCAGAGCTCTGCCTACCCCTATGACATGTGCGCGGGGATTCATAAACGGCTCCTTCCGACTGCACGCGGGGCGAATGAACAGCTAACAGCGTGATAGGAATCGGTAACAACGGTAGTACTCACCCGGGGATCGACGCGCGAAGCGGTGTGTTGTCAGTCGGCACTCAGGTCGAAAAAAGCCAACTAAAGACACAAATACTATATATATAGTTGAAATATCGCGCGCTGAAGAGAATAGAAACACTTAGAAGCAATAAAATATACACCGGAATAGATGAAAATTAATGAAATCGAAAAACAGAGGGATTAAGAGGAGACCAGCGGAGAAGGCAATGCGATCTCAAGGCAGAGCGGCCAGGCGAGGGACAATCTCTCCCACAATTCCTCGCGCGCGGGCCGGGGCGCCTGGGAAAATTGCAAATGGTCTATTGAACGCTGTAGGGACATTTCGTCAGGCGTGTATCACTGGGGTGCGCGTTAACCCACCCTCGCCTGCGTTAACACCACTTTGCGGGGGCGGTCTGCAGGGGCTCATTACAAAAATAGTAACCCACCTGATCGACCCGTAAACCCGGCTTCGGGCGACATTCTCATGCAGCTGATAAGAGAAAAAGGATAATCTAAGCTGTCGATGCAACGATTTGTCGATGAAACAATCTGTTGATGAAACATCGCGTGTAGATGAAACTATCTGTCGATGAAACGTCGTTCGATGAACTGACTGCCACCTAGATAGAACGACAGTAAATCGGAAGGAGGCAGACGCAAGGTTAGGCCTGTTCATTTGGCCGCCCCTGATTTTTTACCTTTTTACACTGCATACCGCAGGCGTTTTTTCGGGCAATAAAGCGAAAACAGATTAGGCAACAACCATTTAAGTGATGGATTTTTATCTCTTCGTGTTTATTAAAGTCGTACCAGCAATTTGAACTCCACCGATGCCAATCACTGTGCGTGCCTCGCCACTTCGAGGTGGCCGAAATTTATGTGACGGTGGCGAACGCGGACATCTTCCTCGTTATTTGTGACATGGGCTCCATGAAACTGGTATTTTCGCCCGCCCTGCGTCACGTGTTATTTCTGCAGTTAAGCAGTGCCAGTTGTCCCTGCTCGTCGGAAAGATCAGTCGGTTGAGGCGTTGGTGGGCTTATCAAGTTCGAACAGCGGCCATTTTGAACGGCCGACCGGGTCGGTGGGTCGTTTCAAAAATGCGAGTCCATCTTTCTCGTCGATTCGAAGCGGGTCCCACGGAGTGGAATTTTGCCTCTTTCGCGGATTTTGTCAAACGCTCCAGATCTATCAGTGGAATTCACCATAGCACACATCCCCCTGGTCTACGCGGCAGAGAGGGGAGTGGGGGAGAGGGGGCGGGGAGAAGGGGCTCGGCGGCATGGGTAAACGCGCGCCTGTGTTCCGAGCGCGCACATGACACCGCCTCTTAAATGACCCTTTCGCGCTCGTTGTTTGTTGTGGCGCGCCTGCACCCGACTGTTACCAAGCGGGGACCCAACATGAATCCTAGAATATGTAACAAAACGTTATCGTGATCCTTCTCTTCGTAAATATATTAGTAATGTGAAAGCATTAACGGTCCCATAGAGCGAACCGACGTCATCAGCTTCTGAACCCGCGCCAAACGGCACCTTCCCCTGTCCCATTGGAGCAAAGCCTGTCGTCTTTAGCAGAAATCTGATGGACAGACTCCCATTCGCTGGCGCGATTCATGATTTCAAGGAACGAGGCTCCCATTGGCGCTCGCGTGGCGTAGTTCCGGAAAACGCCACCAGAGAAGACCTTTACATGGCGGCACAGAGCACGCAGCGTTCCGGTCGCCGGTAAGAGGGAACAGTGCCCGCACGGGCAAGCTCCAGAAAGGTTGCACGGCCGAGTTCAGCACGGCGCGACCACTTCACGAGAGCGCGTTCTCGGCCGTCGGCCGCAACCTCGGCTTTAGCGAAACGTGGCCCTCCACGCCAGTACGCCGTGAACGAACTAAGGAGTGGAAGAACGACATTCATGCTTTCGCATTCACAACTCATAAGAAGTGCTTAGGTGTCCTAGGAATTTTTACTCGCGACGTATATACCTTCCCCGCTTTTAATTTCCGGTGTCGGGTATCGGCGCTGGTGCGCGCGGTGCCTCTTTGAAGCGGCCAAGTAGCCTCGTTTTGATTTCGGCTTTTGGGCTGCATGTCTGGGCCGCATGCCGCCGCGCCGGCCCAGCTCCTTTGTTGCTGCTAATTGTGGAGGGATCTCGAGCCGCCCGTCAAAACAAACAAAAAAGGGGAACTTTAAGCTTTGAATCTTTCAGCTTTTCAGAGCTCAGCTCTATAGGCGCCCGTTTCTGGGTTGAGCGGTGTCGCCGTCGGCGTAGCCTCGCGTTGCACGCAACGCGCATTGCATGCCATGTGCATGCAACGCGTTGCATGCAAGCGGCGTAACCGCGCGTTGCATTATGGGTAGTTTCCCATGACGATGTCACAAGGGTTACCCTCGTGAGGGTTTCGAGGGTCACTCTCACGAGGGTTACGAGGGTTACCCTCACGAGGATCACGAGAGTTACCCTCACGAGGGTTACCATCACGAGGGTCACGAGCGTTACCCTCACGAGGGTTGCGAGGGTTAGTTACCCTCAAAAGTGTTACCCTCACGAGGGTCACGAGGGTTATGAGAGTCACCCTCCCGTAATCCCCCTAAGGTCACGTGACCCCCCCGCAGGAGGTCAAGTGTCCCCTCTCTGAGGTCACGTAACGCCCCCCCCCCCCCCCGCTGAGGTCACTTGATCTCAGGGAGTCACGTATCCCTCAGTACCCTTCCATACTCCTCCTCAAGAGCTGTGCTCTAATCAGGCGTTACAGGGAGTTGCAAACGGCTTTAATTTTTTCCTTATTTTTTATACTTTTCACTTTCCCTCTTATAAACAACATAAAATATTCCACGCTGGACGAAAAAAGGAACGCCATTCCTTTTTCAGTTTCCGTAAAAATGTTACGATTTCCCGTTCCAGTTCCATTGACGCAAAATGGGACGTCGGCGTTCCTCCGTTCCCCCTAAAAGGAACGCATTCCAGGAACGCCGTTCCTTGGAACGCCGTTCCGTACAACACTGCTTCACACCCGGGAAGCGCTTCCGCGACCCATCGGGGCAGGGCTCGGGGGTACCTTATCCAGTCCCTAACGTTACTTCAGGCATACCTGAAGAAACATAAACGTCAGTAAAGATGCCTAAACCTTACTAGTCACCACATTTCTATTTATATTGTGGAACTCCACCAGCAGTTTTGTGCTTTTGTGAACACCGGATCAGCACTAACTATCATTGATATGTGAGTTGTATCTAGCTTGCTTCCGAATCTCAAGGCAACGACTACCATCAAGCTCATTTCTTCCAATGGTACCGAGTTAAAATCCGCATGCCTGATGTGCTTGGCAATGGTTGGGCAAGCACTTACTTACTAACTCAAGCCACACAACTGCTATGATTTTGTTGGCGTCACAAATGTGGCACATTCGGTCATTCTTGGGTGTGATTAGTGCAAAAAGACCGAGCTTACTATCAGTTTCAAACCAGACATACCCTTCATTGAAACAACAACGATGGTCCTCCCAAGTAACCCGAAATCAAAGACGTTAGCTTCGCAAGATTAATCTGCCAGATATCAAAATACCCTGTATACCCACTTCGCTCAGCTGATCACGTGGTTCATGATATTTTCTCTTAACTTCGGACAATATTGATGGCAAGCAATGAAATCTCGCGTCATCAATGAACATGTATCTACCGAAAGGCACTAAACTTACTGCAGTCGTCTTCAGATGAACAATTGTTGCAGCACACTTGAGTATGGGTGAACCCAGTTGTGTCGGAATGATTTTATGGAGATGTAATTTTCGATCCTTATTCTGAAGTGCTTTCTTGGACAAGAAACGGCAGCTTTGAGAGCATTCTTTTTCTGCAAAGATGGCCATACCACGGTCCTCGTCATTGGTCCAGGAAAACATTAACTCTCAAATATTATCAAATTTCTGCGTTACAACTGGAGACTACGGAATACCATCTCTGATAGCAGATAGTATGAGTATTTGTGCTGTTAATCGCCGCCGGATGGCAATATTGTGAATTTTTTTACGTTCTTCGAGGGGCTCTTGGGATACAGTAGTGGTAATAATTTCAGTGTGATAATCCGTGGGAATTTCCATATCAATATGCTAGTTGATAGCACGCCTAAAAATGAGCTTGCAGTATTACTATACATCGTTTCAGTTTCGGTCCGAGCGCGGCCAATGTTATGAGCCGAAGGGCCAATCAAACAGCGAAAGAGGCACAACGTCATGGCGTGCTCTCTGCAGTTGATAGGACCAGCTGATATTTGCCGTCCCTTTGTGCGTGCTCCTCCGCCGGCTAGTCCTATCAAGCGCAGAGAGCACGCCATGACGCTGCGCTTTTTGCGCTGTTTGATTGGCCCTTCGACTCATAACATCGGCTGCGCTCGGACCTAAGGTGAAACGAAGTATAGCCACGCACGTGATGACCACCTCACTGTTCACACAGAGACTCTAATCGACATTTTCATTACAAATATTTATAATACACGTCTAAAAGGAGGAATATAATTAGCTCCCAAATCAGGGATAATCTCGTGATATTTATTTGCGTAAAAGAAGCTCTTCACCCAAAACGAGACATTCGGTCATTAAGACAATTTCAAAACGTAACGCCTGACAATCTTGATATGTTTCGCAACGATATTGTAAGCGCGAGTTGGAATAATGTTCTGACAGAGTCTGATCCCAATATAGCGTATAACACCTTTTTGAATAGGTTTCAGACGATCTATCCGAAGGATTTCACCTATAAGATATTTAAATCGTCGCGTAAAATTCGAGAGCCGTGGATTATCCCAAGCCTTCTATCAAGCATTATTATAACCAATCTAATATTTCATAACTTTAACAAAGCTAAAAATCACGAGGATTAAAAAAAAAAAACTTCATCTGTTATGGAAACTAGCTGTCAAAAGAATTACGCAAAGCTAGGGAACGTTATTACCATTACAGTTTTAACTCGACAATTTGAAATGTTGAGGTCACTTGGAAAAAAGTGAATACGATTTTACGGGGTGGTCGAAAAAATTAACACCTAGAGAAGCTATATATAAACGGCGAAGAAATAAAGAATGCTGCTTTAGCTGATATGTTTAATGACCATTTTGTAAATTTAGTGAATATAAATTACGATGATGATGCTTCTGGGCATATTAAGAAAAGCATGGAAATTTAATCTTTCTGGATCTGGTTCACGATTCTGAGGTTTTCAAAGCATTCGTGAATTTAAATAGCACTAGTAGCAGAGACCAGGGTCATATACAGATTAGACCTGTGAAATACGTTTTAGACGTAAATATGCCATATCAGTTATATATTTAATTTATGTATATCTGAAGGTGTATTCCCTGAGCGTATGCAGATAGCAAAAGTTTCTGTATTGCATAAGAAAGGTGATAAAAATGATAAAAATAATTATAGACCACTTTCCACACCGCCTGTTTTTTCAAAGGGGCTAGGAAAACTTATTCATATACGGCTCTCAAAATTTTTCGATGAGCATCAGCTAGTTACAAAATCCGAGTTTTGATCTCAAAAGCATCGTTCCACTGAGCTTGCGTTACTTGAAAAAAAAAAAGAATTTATTTTACGTAATCTAGAAGATTGAAAACTAGTTTTGTGGGTTTATATTGACTTTACGAAAGCTTTTCCTTATTTTAACGACAAGCTGTTACTATAAAAACTTGAATGTTATGGAGTACACGGGCAAGCCCTGCTTTTATTGCAATAATATTTCGAAAATCGTAAACAACATGTGTGCTGTAATAATTTTTCCTGCTGTATAAAACCCATAGTCTCTGGACTACCACAGTGAAGTACCTTCGGCCCTTTTCTCGTTAACGTATATGTACATGTACATGAGATTGTGAATATTGACCAAGCAACTAAATTGATACTATATGCTGATGATACAAGACTTATGTTTGCTGCGGAGAGTCCCGAGGAGCCCATGTGAAAAGTAAACCTATTGTTAGGCCAGCTATCGGTGTGGACAGAAAAGAACGCCTTAAAAATAAATGCAAGCAAACCGAAAGACGTACTATTTCGATCTATGCATAAATTTATCCCTCCAACAAACACCGTTACTTTTAACTCGTTAAATTTCGAATTAACTAATAATTTCAAAACACTTGGAGTAGTGTTTTGTCAGACTATGTCCTGGAATAACCATATCGAATATTTAAATAGAGAACTGTCAAGAACTGTGGGAATTATACGTCGGCATCAGTATATACTTCCTACATTTGTTCAATTGTAATTATAAAAATAATTATTTTATTCCTATCTAAAGTATTGTTTGTTGGTTTGGGGTACTACCTCTGCAACTAGTCTTGAAAAAGTGCACCTGCTTCAAAAAAGAATGTTGCGAGGAATGGCAAACGTACCTTATCTTTCCCACACGGAAAACCTGTCTAAAACTGAGAATATACTCAGTATTCACAATCTTCATGACTATAGGCTATCCACAAAACTTAGAACACAATTTATTTACAACACTTCGTCCCCGGTAGAATTGTCTGGCTTGCAACAACATATCGTACCTTACCAAATTCATAATCCTGATTACTGGCACGTACCTACGTGTCGGCTAAACACTGGAAAAGAAATGTTAGCATACCGAATCCCAAAGCTTCCAAATGTATTGCATTCTGAAGGTGCGTTTATAGATAGATTAACTCTGGGTCAATTGCGCTCTGTCATGCATAATTTTGTATATATGGATTGATATGATAAGATTTTTTTTCTCAGCTTAACCATATATTTTGTGTTGATTTACGAATGTCGACTAATATGATGCTAGGTGACTTTTTCTAATTTCTTGTTTTTTTTCGTATTCATTGTAATTATGTACAATTTGGTTTGGATATTGATATTTCCGAACCTTCTGCAGAATGTACTGGGGCCGAGAACTCGTCAAGCCGCGTAGCGCGGCTTTTTTTCTTGTCTCCACCATTATGTGTAATTTAAATAAACTGAATATTGTTATTATTATTATTAATATTAACTTCGGATTCACCGCCACAAGCGTTGGTCGTGGAGAGAGGTTGGAAACAGTAACTCTAGAAGCCCATTCCCGGGCTGTTTCGACTGTTATCCCAGTCGGCAACGTAGGCTCTTCAAGTTAATCTAACGAAACAGCATGAAAAGAATTGAATCTCGGCCTTCACCTGCCTGGGGAACGAGCTCGGTCCCTCCGAACGTTTCTTCATGAACTTCGACACGTTATTGCAACAACCTCCAATGTCTTTGGTAGCACTTCTCTGCCTGAGCATTCAATTGATACAGCAATCTTTCGTCTCATTAACCAGCATCCTCGTCGAGTTGCCCCTTGAGATCGACAGGTTAGCAACAAACATATGCCCAAAATGCTCGAACAAGACGTCATATTGCCATCTGATAGCCCTTGGTCATCACTGGCAGTTCTAGTTCTCCCCAAAAGACGGATCCGTTCGGTTTTGTGACAACTACTGAGAGCTCAACAGCGTCAATCAACGAAATGTCTTCCCACTGCCTCGGTTAGATGACACCTTAGATCGCCTCGCGAACGCAAACTATTTTACCACCCTTAATTTGATTTCGGGAAACTGGCAAGCAACCATAAAACTTCAGGATGCAGAGAAAACCTCATTCGTAACACCCAATGGCCTGTCTCAATACAACCGGTTACCATTCGAACTCTCTAATGCTCCAGCCACATCCCAGTGGCTAATAAATAAAGTGCTCGTGCATCTAACGGGCAATGACCCTGGTCTACCTCGACGATATCATCATTTATGTCCCTACATTCGATGAGCATCAGCTCCAACTTTGTCTTGTACTGCAGTCTCTATCTGATGCTAAGATTAAACTGAAGGCTAAGGAGCGTTTGCTCGGCTTTGCGCATGTCTCATTTTTGGGGCACTCGATCACTTCGGAAGGCATCCTCCCTGGTCCTGAGAAAGTGCGAGCCATAGCAGAATATCAAACTCTGACAACAATCAATGAGCTTAGAATCTTCATAAGATTCGTACCCAATTTTCGGCGTTTCATAATAGATTTCGAGAGACACACATAATCCCTAACTGCCCTTTTACTGAAAGAAACTACCTACTCCTGACGGGGGGGGGGGGGGGGGCTCAAATTTAGTCTCTTGCAGGCACCAAACCCTTGGTAAACCCTCCCATTCGTGCAGAGTTTAACGAGATGAATGATATTGATAGCACACCAATGGTAGAGGCGATGGTCTGGGAAAAGTCTTCCTCCAAAAGATTAATCCGGCATTAAAAAGGTTTTAGCCTTCGCTAGTCAACATTTAGAAAATTGTGAAAACTGACGCCATTCCTCTGAACTGGAATGTCTCGCCGTGGTCTGACCCGTCAGCAAGTTTCGTGCATATCTTCACGGTCGCTGTTTCACGGTATTAATGGACAATACCACATTGAAGTGGCTGCAATCCATCTAGATTCGACGCCAAAGCTAGCAAGATGTGAGCTACAGCTTCAGGAATACAACTTTTCTATTCGTGACCTCAGCGGATCAATTCACCAAGATTCGGATTTTTTCGCGTCACCCTGTAAGAATTTCTGTTGTTCAAGACTCGTACACGGCACAGGTAAACGACGCCGAGCTAGCTCATGTACGCTGAATTCTACAACAAAGTCCCACCAAGAGACGTAATGATACGCGACGACGATTACCAGGCCCGTTCTAAGCTGACAGGGTTGTCTATATTATCCTCTGCCACGTAAAAAAACACCAGTCGGCATGCACCTTCTGGCTCCCAGTTGTACCCGTGAGCACGCGGGTGGCACTTGTTCAAACGTGCCGTGAAGCTCCAAGTGCAGGTCACCTTCGGCGAGAAAAGACCTACACTATATCTCCGCATGTTTTCGGTGGTGCGGCCTACGTCAAGACGTACGTCGGTCGACACGCTCAGACATGCAAACACTGCCAGTTCCGGAAGGCACCTACTACTAAGTGGAATGTACCCCGTTACCCAGTTACACCTCCAGAGCATCCGCTTAAGATAATTGAAATTGACTTCCTCGGACATTTTCCAAAATCCCGGCACGGAAATCGCTGTGTTATAGTCGCTGTTGACTATTTAACAAAATAGGTAGAGGCCCTCGTGGTGCCAGATACTACCGCAGATTTCCTAGAGGAGTTCTTCGAGGTCACCATTGCTCTGAGACATGTAAAGCCATGCCCAATAATATCAGACCGTGGTACATCGTTCAAGTCACACCATTTCAGAAACTGTCTGGTGAGGCATGGCATACGACATCTTCTGACACCCGTGTATCATGCTCAAACGAATGGTCTAGTTGAGAGGAACAACCGTACACTGACTGATATCATGTCCGCCTACGTAAACTCCACGTATATTAATTGGAATAACTTTGTACCGCACGCAATGTTCGCACTGAGCACATCACAGCAAGAAACTACAAAGGAGTACCGTTCAGACTCTTATACGGTCATCACGTGGCGTTGTCTATTGAGACAAGGCTTGGGTGAACTGGACACAACGTTGCGCGGACGCTTAGCGTGCTTCAGTTTTTGACATTCGTAGACAGGTACGAAACACTATTCGGCGAAGTCAAAAAGAGACTGACCATATGCCGGAGGTCAATAACCACAATGTGCCCGAGTTTCAAATTGGAGACGACGTTCTGGCGAGATGGACCTTGCGGTCTGTTGGGAGAGCTGCTAAGCTTCTTTCCCGATACCAAGGAACTCATCGAATCACCTCGGAACGGAGAGGGCCAGTCACCTACTACCATCAGGACGTCACTCACGGATGACCTCTTTGCACAGATCTCTGCTTTCTTGACCATGTGTCGCATCTCGAGCAATACATCCCTCCCACAAGCGCGCAAAGTCCAAGTTCCGTGAAGGTCACAAGAATAAAATAAAGTGAATATTTTCTCAGACAGACTACAATGAATACTACATTGACTGTATTGTCAAAAAAAGTTAGCTACGTTTTCTTTTTTAAGGGAAAGGGCAAGTGCTACGAGAAGAAAATGATCAGAAATAGAGGAGAAGACGGTGCACGAAGAAGGGGACAGCTTGACTGAGTAGCTGAAAAAAATTGTCGTTACAACATGAAGCAAAAATGTCTCGGTTATTTGTACGTAAGCTTTTGTAACGTAACGTAAAGTAACCAAAACGGCACTGTGTGAACCGGCCTAAACAGTTAATTCGTAATATGTCGAAAATTAAGGTTGTTGACACAGCACAGTATTCTTAAAAAGACACTGACACCCTCTAAAATTTATTTTTTATTTTTTGACGGGCGATTTTTTATGATGTCCGAAGACTACCCAATCAATATTTTGCTACAGCGTCATGTAGATTTTTAATAAAGTCAAAAAACGAATCTGCTCGAAACTGAAACGAAAGCTGGACTGGGGAGGAAGAAGGAATATAGATGAGAAATGCGGCGGAAGTCACATGACCGTGATACTTTTGTTTTCCCAATCAACGTATTTGCACCTTTTAGAAGCCACGAAAATGAGTATCATATTCCTTTTCTATTTTTAATATTGTGTGTGTGCCTTCGATAACCTACGACTTTGATTGTATTTGGCGGTTGTGTCTAGACTATAGAAAAAGGCACGTGACCACAGAGAAGAGAGTGAGCGCGACTCAAACGGGCCAGTTCTTGATCGGCGATTTTTGGGCGAAAAAAAAAACGAATTTGGAGCTGCGAATTGTTTTCTAGGTAGTTGGGCTGTCATATGTAATGTACAAAAAAATAATATTGGCGAGCATAAATAACCTGTTAGTGTCCCTCCAAGTACTCGTAAGTAACATAAAAGTCACCGAAACATTCGTGTTTCGAATGTCGCGTGCTAGGCTATATCCTAAAACTGGCAGCAAAGCCTAATATAAAGCACATTTGTCACGGTGACTATGGCAAATGGAGGTAAGTTTCCGCAACGTAACGTAACGTAAAAAATGCACTTTCGATAAGTTTCGCTATTTATTGGGCAGATCGCGTATGATATGTAAAAAAAAAACCATTCACACAGGAGCGTTTGCTCATGTTCTTTTTTTAAGCGATAGCTTTACATCCCTAACTACGCACAAGGTCCTGTCCTCAAGTCACGTAACACCTGAGGATGAGGTTCAAGATCGCTTTCTCAGTGTCACTTATCACCCGTGGCTGAAGGGATGGTGGCTGAAACGTAAGCTCCGGTCGCGTAAGCTCGAAATCGCCGTTCATGTAAGCGCCGGTTGCCTAAGCTACGTTCGCCTAAGCGTCAGGTCGCATAAGCTTGCTAGCTTACGTGACCTGACGCCTTTCTCAACGGTGTCCTTGAGATAGTCCTAGAGGACGTCCTGGAGGTCGTCCTAGACGTCGTCTTTCGCGTCGTCCTCTAGAACGTCGTTCTCTACGTCGTCCTTGGAGCCGTCCTAGAGGTTGCCCTAGACGTGGTTCTCAGCGTCGTTTTCTAGAACGTCGCCCTTGACGTCGTCCTAGGCGCCATCGTTGACGTCGTCCTCGATGTGTGCGTGGCATATTTCAACCATTTGATGAACGTACCACATCCTTTCCTAATTATTGTCACTACGGTGTTCCCGCAAATCTACTGTATTTCATTTCCTGTGAACGAATGAACAAAGCTGCACCATTGTTTGTAAAGTTACGTTATGAGTCATCAAGATATTCATGCTTCACATCATTACGTAGCTGGTGAACCTACTACTTGATTTGTTTGGCAGGGTTCATAATAGCATGGATGTTCGCGTGACTCTCGTGGTAAGCGGACGCAAACTTACGTAACACAACGCTACGCAAGCAAACGGTACTGTGCGAACGGGTCGTAACCGCGGCCACACTACTCATACGTTACACAACAGACGCTGCAAACATGACACAATTGTCACTACACACTCCTCAAGCATGTTCAAAACGTGTTTGCGTCTCACATATATGCGCTTGAAACATGTCTGCGAACAGTCTAATGAGCAATGTGACCGTCAAACAAGGAAGAAATACGCCTCGGAGAGTGTTTTCACACTGTCTTCTGTGTGATGCGTTGGCAGCGTGATCGCGGCAAGTGTTCGACAACGTACAAACCGGCAGCGTCGCTCCGTCTCTCCCCGTTGTCCAGATGATCCGGGCTCATGGCGCAGACGCTCAGCCTCGTGGCCAACATGCAGAACGACCTAGAGGACAACAGTTCCCAAGCGACGCTGTCTTCGACCGAATGGACCCTGGCCCGACCCGCGGCCAGCACTCCAGTTCCGCAGTCGCCGTCCATGGCCGTTCTGGTGCTGGATATGCTCAACACCGTCTACATGCCCATGGTCATCTACGTGGGGCTGGTGGGCAACGCGCTGTCCCTGGTCACCTTCCTCTTCACCCACCTCAAGTCGCGGACGTCGAGTCTCTACATGGGCTCCCTGGCCATATCGGATGCTGGTTTTCTCTTCGTGCTGTCTTTCGCCTGGCTCAACGAGCGCGGCTTTAACGTGAGCACGATTTTGCTGACGACTCTTGCCGGGACAGGGGACATCTCGGTTTGGTTTTATGTTTATACAATGTGTTCCCACAAAAACGCAGTGTTTTTGTTTTTCATTTCAAGAATAAACTATGCGTGGCCGAACCCTAATTTCCCACCCATATGTAGCGCTGGAGGCCCGAACCATATGCCAAAGTTCCAGCATTAACCGTTATCTTATCCAAAAGTTATAATGAATTTTCCGCAAAACGTTTCGCTAAGTTTGTCGCGAAAATTGTGACGTTACACCTATCGTCACAGGTAGCTGCACGCGTTGCATTATTGGATTTAATGATCCCACCGACGCCGAGTCCGAAGTTTCTACGACACGACCTCCTAAACGCTATCGTGTTAGAATTGACGTCACGACCGCTGCACTAATTCAGTTTCCCCACTAAATATGGCGGAAAAATTTACGCCACGTAAAATTTTACGCGTAGCCTCGCTGGAAAATAAACAAAATGTGCTCCAGTTCCTGGTCGTCGAGACCGGAGTCTTGCGCGTGTGTGCTACGATAAATGCTGTCGCATTAATATGTAATCACCCTGTGTTATCTACAATTTTATACACGCTTTTGAATGGTGATTTTAACATTGATGCTTCAAGAAACTTCACGCCACGGCTTGTACGAGCTACGCGAAGCTTGCTCAATAGGGCGCTGCTTTCGTATCTTTGTCGTACTGACTCCTTTAAATTTACTTTTTTTTCCACAAAATATTTGAAGATTAGAACAGTTTTTCGGAAGAACAGGATAATTCGTTATCAGTCGAGTGTATATAAAAACATTAAAAGGCTGTCCGTGAAAAGTCAACAGTTTTGTTTTGATCTTTTTTTGCATTTCCATATTTTTATTGTGTATTTACTAGATTCAGATATTTTCTTGTATAAGTTCTTGTGCTGCAAAATGTACCAACCCCTCCTGCCACAAGCTCCAAATAAATATGTACATTATAAAATGCACTAAAAACAGTTGGTTTGTTGGTATATTTATACAGCATGAGCTTAGTCTGAAACAAAGAGCGACTTCTCTCTCAGCTGTTGATGAGATATTTACCCAGTAGAGTACAACTGCTAGGTCTTTAAGGTACACCACGCAGTAATGATCCACGACCGCTCGCCGGTACGATGCTCATCCAGATTGAAACGGGCCGGGGCGGGGATTGAACTAATTCACTAAAGAGCATTGATTAAGTAATAGCTACCAACATGTATGGGGAATCACATTATCCGGCGCGTAGATGGCAAATTTCAGCTGATTCTGCGGCTGGCCCTTGGCAAAAAAAAACAAAAAACAAAAAACATTACACATGCAAACATTTTAACCTTGTGCTATGCAGCAAGAACCGCACTTAAAGCATATTGTTAACATCTTGGAATGTTTTTAATTGCTGCAGTATACTTCCATCACATTCCAATATACTTTATCTCTGTAGCGGTAATCTGCTCGTGTTCACCCGGTCTGGAAATTCAGTCGTACATACAGAAAAATTAATATTTTAAGATAGAGAGTATTCATTGGTGGCCATATCTGTATACTTTGCGGTTAAGCACGTGCTGAAAGTGAGCGCTCGCCAGATTCTTTAGCACCTTGAAGACTCTTGTTCAGGGTAGACGATAAGTTATTTAACCCGGAGCTTGTGCTGATGGCGGCATAGGAATACTTTTCATGCTATTAGCAAACTATAATCGGAAAAAAACTTTTATCGGAGATTAAGAAAATAAGAAAAGTGTGCATGCAAACATTTGAGCAGCGCTTTCGGGAGTATTTACATGGGGGAGAGATAAATACCTCCATTTTCTCCCCAGAATGCTCATCAAGTGGTAGCAAAGTCACGCCTTTGCGCGGATTTGCGCCGACATAGAAATCTCGGGGGGATAGGGGGCTTTTGCTCGGGCTGCACAATCAGTCCCCGCTTGGTGAGGAATTTCTTCGAAATTGGCTGTATTTTGTTCGCCTGTCTGGCCACTTTACAGATTTGACTCTGCGGGGTAACGGCAATGGCATCGCGGTCGCCTTGCTTATGGCCTGTGCTATTGCGCATGTCGCCCGAGGAAACCGAAGGAGTGTTCGATATTCATTACTTCCGTCCTCAAGCCGCTCCTCAATCAACTGGTTTTGGATTCTAGGTTCTTTATTAGGCATCCGCTTATTCAAGACGCATATTTTTTCATTTCTATTTCTTTTTTTAGCGGGAAACAGAGTGTCGGCTCCTGCATCTAAGAGCGCTGCTGCCAAAATTGATTATCGCCGTTTAATGTGCGCCTCCTCCTTCCTACTCTCGTCAGCGCGCACCGATTTCCGATGTCGCCAGTGCGACCGCTAAATGAGTTTGATAAGACTGACCTCCCCTCTCGGCTCACCGCCGCCGTTCGTGTGAAGTTGTGAACGCTGGAATCGGGGAGCGAGTCTCACTGGTTCCGCCAACTGTTGAGGTGACGCACATCCCTACAGTTAGTATAACGTACGGTAGAGGTTCAAATGGCACTAGTGTGCTGTTAAGTATTGAAGCAGATAGCAGCCAGTCAGAAATTGATTTCCGGTCATGTATTTGCATGGGATAAACGAGTATATTTTCTCCCCGAGCTTGATTATAAGAGCAAATGTTGTCACGAATGAACAGGTGAGGAAACAAAGAATAACAGGGGGAACTGAAACGTTTAATGGGGCGAACTTGTGCCCAAGAATAAAAAAGGAAACAGAAGATAAGAGCAGAGGGTCACGGGTGTCGAAAGTCGGCGTAACAGCACAGTCGAACGCTGGGGCGAGACTGACTGTGGCTCACCACGCGGAGCCCTTATGTACACGCGTTGGCTTCTGGAACAATCGACGTAGAAGGTTCGGCGCGTGGAACATTCGGACCTCGAACAAGCAACAGGATTCTCGAATTTACCAGAACACTAAATTGCAAGAATAAATAAAAGACGCGTCGTTCCCAGGAATCGAACCCTGGCTCTTCGCATGGCAGGCAAGCACAATAATCACCGTTTGGCTACGTCCGCGGTGCCTGCTTGGCCAGCTGCGCGCGCGGCAATATCACAAATTATTCGTACGTACTGGGTAGATTGGAACATTTTTCTGTCACGCAGACGAAATAATTGGTCAGTTACGGCGTTTTGATTTCAAATTCATGGTAATAAAAACGGTGCTAAAACGGCGTTGTATATGTATTTACGTGCACTGTCGGACACTGTTAGTGCGAATACGGCGTTGGCGCTTTCCGAGCGAACGAAGGACATTTAAAAAACTAAGAGCGACGGCAAGAACTGTGTAGTAACACTGGATCAGTAACTCCTTGTGCATGCAGACGATAAAAAATGGAAGTCAAAGTAATATAGTCTAATTTGCAATAAAATAGTCCTTCTTTATTCTTTCTGCTCACGAACGTATGCGAAGTTGCTTGTTCTCTGTTCAAAACGTGACCCGCACGCTTTAAATCTTTAAAGATAGGGCGAAGCAAGAAAACAAGTGCCCGATGAAACCTGCCCGGCATAGGAAATAATAAAGACACTTTTCATAGCCCACATAATTAATTCTTGACGTTTTGATTGTTTTAACAGCTCGTGAAGGTATACGACGGGGTCATTTTCATATATATGACAGGACTAGCATATTAGCAATATAAAAGCATCACCGGAATGTTGCCGAGCCTCGAAAACACTCTACATTCCTTTCCATTGTCATTTTGCTTAGAATGGTCATTCGTGGTCACATACCTGTTATGGAACGGAGGTTTGGGCCTGAAATATAGCGAAATTTAGAATCGTTCACCGGTAAAGAAAAGTGCTATAACTAGAGAAACTCTACTTTTACTGTGTTATATAAAGGTACATATTATTCGGTAGGATCAAAATAACAAAATCTAGCCGTGTTATTTTCCGGCGAAGAGACAAAATGGACGCGCGTTTTCCCATAGGAATGCACAGGAGCACCGCAAAAGTAAACTGGTTAGTGTCTGCTTCAATTTGCCTCCCGGAAGTAAAATATATACTAGAGACACTTGAAGCTCAGGCGTACATCATAATAACTCTATGCGTAGATCCCACCCCGTAAGCATCCCCGTGTGGTGCGTGAGCGCACGGCTGCCCATACCTTCCAAGGTAGCACAAAATATAGGGCCAATATGGGGGTAAAATTAGTTAACTTGGCCCAAGTAGCCCCACCTTCCCCAATATGCACCCAATATTAATATATTTTGGCCAACTCTTGCTATAAATGGCCATTATTATCGAGTATTAGCACAACATTGGTAAACATTGGAATAATCTAGGTATATTGATCTGAAAACTGCGCTTGTAAAACTAGTTTTCAAGGGAAGTTCGCCGAAGAAGCATAAGAGCTACCGTCCGATCTCAATATTGCCATGCATCGGGGAGATATTGGAAAGGCATACATTTACTGTGATGTCAAGCTTTACAGCGAAGCTGTTTTGTGCTAGGATCTGGAAATAATGCGTCCAGCGATGGTAACAAAAATAACTTCAGTTTAAACGACGCTCCTCCTCCTTCGTTCCGATTGGTCTTGGTGAGCATAAATAAAAAGAGGGGGCAACCCGCGTGAGCTGCAGACTTCCAAAGCATTATTAGATAGTGAAGTCCTGATCCCTTGTTATCATCTACGGTCACCGACTTATTGTTAAATTCATTACGTTCTTTATTGCTACGGAACGGGCAGGATCGGTATGGCGTCCAGATCAGTTCCAAATGCTTGCTGCCTCGCGCATGCCCTTGCTCGAGAGCATGGCTCGCGCTGCCCGGTTTGTGTGGGCAGCAGCTTGGTTGTTTGGTACGCAACACATCTTCCCCCTTAGATGGAGTCTCCATATCTTGAAGGTGGGCGCCTAGCCCGAGAGCTGGTGCGCCGATCAACTTGGACGGGAACATCCGCGGTGCAGCTCCTTCTGGAGACTGTACTGGTAGAAACGGAGGCAGCTCTTCAGCAGCAACAGTTGAATGCTGTGCCGGTAGTCTGGCAGGCCGCTCCTCAGCAGCAACAGTCGGAGTGGCAGGACTGGCCTCAGCTGCTGCTGCTGTGAACCGCGCTGCTGGTGGCATCGTTTCGCATAAGCCTCTTGCCAAAAGACTATGGGGCCCGGATGTTTGAGGCGTAACTCCAGATAGTCGTCTTCGAATGTGGTCGACGTGTCTGCGGTATTTCTCCAAACGCCGTTTGGAGAAGCCAAGATCAAAGACCGAGCGGCTTGAGTAATGTCCCTTCTAGCCACCTCGGTTTTCCGCGAAAATTTAAAGCCAACACAGGTTGCCCTTCAACAAAGCGGCGTGAAGGGGTCGTCACCTCTTCCTTCCTCGCCTTCTCTTTGGTTACATGTTTCTGGTTCTGGTGTAACTCGGCTTACGTTTGATGCCAGTTCACGGCCGAACATTAGCAACGCGGGATTTTTCCCGGTGGAGGATGTAACAGTGGTGTGCTGCTTGTAGAGAAATCTTGCCAGTCTTACAAACAAGCTGCCAACTTTGTCTTTGAAGTGCTTGCTTCAATTCAAAGACCATCCGCTCCGCCTGGCCGTTGGTAGCCGGATGGTGTGGTGCGCTTGTCACAGGCTCCACACTGGCACCGTTCGTGATTTCAGGAACTTAGGTTGTGCTCCTTCGTGCGACTCTAGTGTGACCGCTGGTCCCTTGAAGCCATTTAGATTGCCATCAAACACTGCTGAGTGACGTTCAAGTATGACTACCAGGCTCTGTTCGTGAAGTACTTAGTGAATGCCGCCGAGGCTAATGCCTAGTGGGGCGAACCAATTACGACCAAGGAGGTTGCATCCTGGGCCGCTCATTATCAATAGAGGAAGTTTTTCACTGCGCTACTTGAAGCGCACGCTGACGTTAACCGTCCCCAGTCGCTGCAACCCTTCTCCTGACCATGTTCGCAGCGCAATGCTGGCGGGGTGAAGCGGTGGGAGGTCACGGGGCCATAATTCCCGAAACGTGTCTTCATTGATGAGAGAATAGGCTGCCCCTGAATCCACCTCGAATAGCAGTGGCATGCCTTGTACGTCCAACGATACCATATGTTTCTGGGGTGCTCTCCTCACCCCTGTCATTGCTTTTAGGTCATGCAAAATGCTCTCTTCCGTAATCGCGACATCGCGTGGCTCTTCTGAGGAGTCGAAAACGTGCAATCGTCTAGTTGCCTTCGAGAAGCTGTTGTTGTTTTTCTTCTTGAAGCAGGCTTTTTCAACGTGACCAACTTTCTTGCAAAACCTGCACCTCGAGGTGCGTGACTCGCAAGTTTCGGGATTGTGGAGTTCTTCGCAGCGGTAACAGGGTTTGCGCTGCTCTGGTGGAGCTGTTTGTGCGCGGGCGGTCTTGTTGACTTCGCTGAAGTCAGCTTTGATTTTCTTTTGATAGTCTTTCGCGTTTTCCGCCCGCACAGCGATATCGAATGCCTTGATGAATGTGAGGTCTTGTTCGGCAAACAATCTTTGTTGCAGAGTGTCGTCTTGCAGTCCGCAGACAAAACGATCACGTAGCATTACGTCGATGGGCAACATCGTTGATCTCAGGTCGGGCCGAACGGTAGGAGTTGCAGTCGCACTCACCGCTGTGGATTCGGACGTTGGAACCGTAGGAGGCTGGGCCGAAGGCAGGGCCGGTGACGTGCCGAAGTTGCAATCTGCCGCGAGAGCTTTTAACGCTGCTACGTAGGCGGCTACTGTTTCGTGCGGCAGTTGGTCCCGGCGCTGAAACTTGCAGCGACTGAACAGCTCCGACGGGCGGGGATCGTAGTGGTCACGCAGCAGACTGACGATTTCTTGGAATGAGTGGTCGCTCGGTGTCCCCGGTGCCACTAATGCCTTGACGGTTTCGAATGTGTTCGGTCCACATAGGGTCAGCAAGATAGCGCGCTTCTTGCCGCCGTCGGTGATACCGTTGGCTTGGAAGTAGAAATCCAGTCGCTCTGCCCAGGACGACCATCCCTTGCCGGAGAATTCCTCCACGGAGCCGTGAGTCGCCATGCTTCCCTGGATTTACCGTCGTAGAGTTCGTGCCGTTTCCTCGTCGCCAATTGTTAAATTCATTACGTTCTTTATTGCTACGGAACGGGCAGGACCGGTATGGCGCCCAGATCAGTTCCAATGGCTTGCTGCCTCGCGCATGCCCTTGCTCGAGAGCATGGCTCGCGCTGCCCGGTTTGTGTGGGCGGCAGCTTGGTTGCTTGGTACGCAACACTTACCTCAGCTAAGAGTGCACTGTGACGTACGAGGCTGAGGGCAGAACGCGCCGATCTAACCTTCTATTTTTTCGCTTCCGCGATGCTGATGAAGATACTTGGGCTAAATCGAAAAAATGTCCTCGAGGTGTCCCTCGAAAAAAGACAAATAAACACGGAAGTCGTGTACGTGTCTTCATTGCAATCA